>PVJI01008145.1:0-73208 GCA_004026765.1 Micronycteris hirsuta
GAGATTAAGGACATATCAGGCCCTTGGTGAAGGTGGGAGAGAGTAGAAGATCCAAATACTTGTGATCCCTTTTGAGGAACAGGCTACAAGAATAACCATTATGGTAGACATTGTCTTTGGAGCTGCCTTACTTAGGAATCACTTGCTCAATATTTTGTCAACTCAATTGTGTTTAGTTGAGAAATGAGAAAATGAGTGCCAGCAAATTGAAGTAGCCCTGACCTTGGACCCTCTGCCTCTGGGCCAGGCAGGGGTGTGGTGTCTTTCCATTTATCTGTGGGGCGACCCTCTCCCGCCTTCTGTGAACTCTGCTTTAAGAGCTGGCCTCTTTTGTACAATACGTTATTTTCCTTGGAGCACAATCTCCGCCCCAAATGCATGTTTCAACTTCAAAACATTCCAAGTGAAGGCACTCTGTCATCCTTTCAGGTGATTCACAGGGGTGAGGTGAACATTTTACATGTAGTTTCTGTCCACGTTTTGGGTGACATCATCACACAAAAATGGCTGGACAAGCTCTCATCCAAATTTGGAGATAATGTTTGACACAGTATGGCTTAAAGGCTGGATGTTGCACATGTACATCGCTCTGCTACAGTCATCCTCCAAAGCCATTAAAACTGTGACTGCCAGGTGGAGAAAGCCAGATGAAAGTGCCGTGGACCGGGGCGACATGGTCCTCAAGCGCACACTCACCAAGTGTGTCCGTCTCCCACAGGGCCTCTGCTCAGGCTCACAGTGCTCTGGCGGAGGAACAGCCGGGAGTTGTTTATTGTGCAGTGATTAATGGGATTTATTGCTAACTCTCATTTCAATCTTTATTTTCTGGGTTCTTATATGCCCAGGTCAGTGATAAGCCATCTGCCCCCACCCCTCCCCCGCCCCGCCGCCCGTTTCAAGGGAGTCTAAGACACTTGGTTTAAGAGAGAAGGTGGAGGGGGGGAGTGGGGGGCAACTGTCTTTCAATTACAGACAACTGTAATTGAAGAACAATAAAGTAATTTTTAAAAAAGCTCAAAAAAGAGAAAAAAGAAGAAATTCCTGAGTACTAGAACTAAGTTTTTCAATTGTTTGGGGTAGTTTGTTTGTTTGTTTTTGGCTTCCCTGCAGACAGGAGGAGCTGGCAGTCCTCGGGGCACTTCCACATGTCCAAGGGTACGTATGTGTCCACACAGGCACATATGTGTCCACACAGGCACATACGTGCCCACACAGGCACATATGTACCGCATGAGGGCTGGCGATGGGGAGGTGAGTGTGGCTCTGAGGTGGATCCTGTGTTCTAAGTGGCTACACAAGCCTCAGAAAAGGAAATGAATAAAATTACCATGTCAGTTCCTAGGACTGTAGAATCAGAGACTTATTTTTTAAATTTCTTTATTTAGCTCACATGACTAGCATATCTACTTTCTTCTGCTTCTATTTTGTGAAAAAAGGGTAGTAATAGCTACTTAGCTTATAAATTGAATTTTGAAAGAATCTGAAAAACCTGTAATAGAAAAAGATGCCGGAGGTATTATTTTCTTGCTATGATCAAAGAATTTATCCAACTTGAATGCTATCAGCATTTACTCACTAATCTTCCTTTAACTTCAGATAGCTTTGTTTGCATAAGTTTTGACTATTTAGATTCCTAATTATCCTGTCATCAGTACCATAATTCATTGGGCTGAAAAATGTAGTTCTTTTTAATGTAATCATTTATAGAATGATATAATGCACAATTTTAAGTATACAAGTGTTCCTATTCTTTTTTAAATCATGGGCTTTTAAGTTACTTTTAAAAACCAGTGGTTGTGAGCTGAGACTTCTGATCTTCTGGCTGGAGGCCAGTTAGATCTTACAGAAGAATAGAACTGGGGCGTGGGCAGGCTTGCAGGAGCCAGGCGTGCGCAGTTCCTATTGCCCTTGGATCCCCTGCATTCCCCCTGACATGTCACATGGAATCCTTGTATCTCAGTCTCTTGGTGTGCTTATTTAACATGCAGGTTCTAGGGTCCCAGAAAATTTAACTCAAAGTTTTGGGCATTGTGTATTCATAAAATTCTTATAAGTAGTTCCTAACCATATTCAATTTTGAGAATCAGTGCCTTAGATTTGGGATTGTGGTTAGCTAAGAGAACCTTTCAGGGAGCTCTTAGTATTATTGGCAGTAGAATTTAACATAGAACCCCAAAACTGGATTTGGCTCACATTGCATGCTACACCATGTCTCTTTTTTCCTCAGTAGCCACTGTCCTTCCCTGATTATGCATTGGTGAGTTTCGATCACTTACTGACCTTGGGAACTACTGCATTTGTTCCAGCTGCATAGGGTCCCTGGCTCTGCCTTCTGGTGCCCCCACCTCCATTCCCATGGCAGTTCACTTGTCTGCCAAGAATGAGGTTTAGAAATAAACCAAATCTCCCCTTTCCTCTGCCAGACTTGCTCAGGTGGTTCTATGTCTGTGTCAGAGAAACTCAGTCCTTTTCAGACTCTACTTGAAAACGAGGCGGCAGGTCTCCTGGGACTGCTGTCTCATTCAGCCCTATTACAGAACAGGAGCAGTCAGTCTGCTTATTTCTTCCTTTTCAATGGCTGCCTCTCCTGCAGTTCAGTAGTTTCCAGAAATTATTTCCTTTATTTTAGAAAGTGCTGTCCCAAATAAATGATTTGGCCAAATAAATGAGTTGCAGTCTCTTTCCTTTTTGTTGTGCCTAAAAGTACGGATAATCTGCTATCTGCCTTGGCTTTTTCCTGGAGTGTATTTTTCTTAAAGATGATATCTGTGGTCAAAGGGACCTTTTAATAGGCTCTGTGAAAGGTTCATCCTTTTCTGAGATAATTGCTGGCAACTGGGTTAGCAAGACAGTGAGGCACTTTAGTTTTTAGCACTTGCTGTGAGAGAAATTGACTAGGATCATAACCAGCAGGTGTCAAGGGTAAAGTGCTTCTTTGCTGGAGTTTGGCGTGTGTGACCTCTCCTCTTGCATGAGAGGAAGAAAAAAAAAGAGGAAAACAGACACAAGATAAACAGACAAATGCAATGTCTGTAGTGAAGGAGTCCCCTCCAGTGCCCCTACACAGATCTTTTTATTCTTCTTGACTATAAAATGACATATTGCTTTCATCAGCCAAGATTACAGAATGCGGTTTATAGGGAACATTCCAAAAGTTGCTATTCTACCATCACAACTTTTCAATGGAACTTATCTTCTTTAGTATTATTTAGATCAGATTTATAGGAAGATCCAAAAGTCCAATAGTTAGCAGGTAAAAAAAAAAAATCATAATGCGGGTTCTAATTCTTAGCATCACAAATGACTTCATCTTCTGGGCCCACTGCCCACAGTTTACTTATGTTGCTAATGGTCGATGTCACATGGCGGCAGTTAACACGCATGCAGAGCTCACCGCATGCCAGGCCCTGTTCTAAGTATTCTGTGCACATTAACTCACTTACAATTCCCAGAAACCCTATGAAATGCATAGTGCTGCTGCTGTTTCACAGACACTAGAGCTGAGACACTCAGAGGTAAATATCTGGTCCAAGGTCACAATAGTAGGTAGTGGAGCCAGAAGGGTTTCTATCCTTGTTGCTCAATGTGTGATCCCTGGACCACAGCATGGCATCACCTGGGAATTCAGTAGAAATGCCGATTCCCAGGCTCCGCACTCCAGACCAATGGAATCAGCATCTGTATTTTAATAAGACTCCCTGGGTGATTAGTACACATTATAGTTTAAAAATCTCTGATTTAAATAATCTTAGATGACTTCCCTCTGAACCTTTAAAAAACTTGCTTATGGCTTCAGACTTTGGGGAATAAAGTGTATTTGGGTGGCTTATTATGAAAAAACAAAACTTTAGGGATGATTTCTGTGTTCTCTCCAGCTCCTCCCTCTTCCAGACAACCAGCTGCTCAAGGAAAAAAAAAATAATTCAACTACTTAAGAAAAATAAAAGTTTAAAATGTTATTAAATTGTGGCCTCTGCAGGCACTTTCACTAAATCATCATAGAAAACCTTATGAAATAGGTACTACTATCCCCAAATAAAAGATAAAAAAACCTGAGATCAGAAAGATTAAGAGGAAAAGCCAGAATTCAAGTCTAAGCTCACAGTCCTTGTTTCCTGAAATAGGATCTTCAACCTTATTTGTTTCCTAGGAGGTTGCACAGTAAACGATTAAATCATCGTTGACAAAAGAATTAACTTTTTTCAAACACTGTTTCAACAATAAAAAGCTTTTTTTTTTTTTTTTACTTAATCCTGAACATTTATCCCTGATTTAGAGACTAGGTTAATGTAACCTATAAGTTACCAACTTTGAAAAATTAAATCAAGATCCGGGAGGGCAAATAAGTCCTCCTTCCCATCTCAGTTTATAGTTCTTAAAAAAAAAAAAACACAAACAGGAAAACTGGAGCGTGAGACAAAGCTTGTCCTTAGAAGTTCTCTTCTAAAAACTTGGTTTAAACACTTTTAAAGTGGTGGCAGCAACTAATGTTTTTTTTTTCCCAGCAAATCGCACTGGCGATGACTTAGATGACCAAGAATTTAAGGAAGGAGTTGGAACTGCTGTCCCATGTAGACAGACTTGGATTCGGGCAAATCACATTCTATGATTATAGAATAAAATGCAGATCAACCAACAAATGTATCAGTGCCCTTAAAATGTGTAAGCTTTTGTCACAATTTAGATTTTAAAAATCTAAAATGTCTGCTTTGTGAATTATAGTGGTGAGACTTAAGCTGAATTTTAGGACTATTTTATTCTTTCTTCGAAAAGGAAACCACTGGCAGTTCAGTGTGAAGTCATTTTCTATTTTTACAGAGATTGAATTTGAGACATGACCGTTATAATGTGTGGCAGTTGCACAGGGCAAGAAACGAGATGAATAAATGGGTCTGAAACCCAGGCTAATGGAGCAATGCTTTTCAAAATTACATACACATTTATGTGCTTCTCCTACCACTTAGAGTTTCATTCATCATACTGCTTTTGGCCATGTCCTAGAATTTCCAATTCTAATATCTTTCTAACAGAAATTCCATGTTGTGGTCATTCCTTTCTAAGGGAGAATTCCGACAGTGGCAGGACAATCTAACTGTGTTACGAATGTATGATAGCCTCGCTGAAGGTTACAACTTTGGGAATGAGTAAAACCTGTAAGTTTTAAACAAAGAGAACTACAAGGAAGCACATTGCTCCAGTTGATAGGGTTTGTTTGTTTGGTTGGTTGGTTTTACCATGGAGTACAGGTTAACAATTCTGATAATTATATTGTACAGGTAACACTTAAACAAGTAAACCAAATGGCAGACAGATGGGGCCAGGTTTCTCAGGACTGGAGTGGGAATTTACATATAAGCAAAGGGATATGCTTATAAAATATGATCATTATTTAAAAGTATAAAGAAAATCAGATGACATTTACTTTATTTCTTTACAGACTTATCAAAATTCTACTTAATTACACTTTATTATAATTCTACTAGTCATATTCTACTTAATTACACTTTATTATAATTCTACACACACATAGCCCTCAAATAATTTTTAAAAAGTTAAAGGAACAAAATACAAGCCAGAAATTTTACTAGGTTAAATGCACTCTTGCTCAAATTTTTATCAGTCAAGTAGGTCAAGTTTCTAAAAGTACATGAAGCTTAAATCAGTAATAATTAAAATTTGATTAAGGTATACTTGTTATTACCATCAAAGTAATTCCTCGTACACAAAACAAGCTTTATGATATGAAAACGTTCCTTTGTGAAAGTCAGACATCGTGAGAACTGGGCTGTCACAGGTCTGCTGGTGGCAGCACAGTGTTGGTGCCCATATAGAGTGTGCATAATAAGAGTAGCAGTGTCATATATAATAAACACGTGATTATTCCATTCTTATGTCCATTATGTGAGTGTCATGTGTGAGCATCGAATGGGTGGCAAATGAAGAAAGTTTAGATCTCCTTGTGAGAGCCTACAGAAAGTCTCCTTACCTGTAAAAATCATGCGTTTTCCCACTGTGGTAGACAGGGGCTTTCGATACGCCACAGATGCCATGGCCAAGGTTGTAACTGTGCTACTGGATTTGCTTCCTCGGCTTCCTCAGACCAGTTTACCTGCTCCAGCAAGAGTCAAAGATTCTGTGGTCTTTACTCTGTCTGTGCCCTGAACTGAGTGGTTGCTAAGGACTCTTTGTGACAAGGAGGTTGGGAGTTCCTTCCAGCAGAGTTCAGTATTCCAGTCTCCAAGACAGCAACAGCATTCCCAGGAACTGCATCCAATAATGTCTTTTCCTTATCTGTCAATATCAAGTGAGAACATACCTGTTCAGGTACTAGATATAGCACAGGTTTGTCACAGATGACCTGGCAGCTTCAATCAACATTTCCCAAAGAACATTCTGCAGAGGGGTGTTATTGCAACAAACAAATGAACCACAAACCATGGTTAAATGCATTTGAGAAATGAGGTAGATAAGAATTTTTAATAAAATAAAATTGTATGAATAGATGAATAGGCCCCAGATTCCAGTACTTCCTGAAAGACAATATGTGCCTTGGTTATAAGCAATCTATTTACGGTTCCCATGATGTGTGATGCTCTCTCAGTCTTCTGAGCTGTACACGTGCAATTCGTTCTTCCTACAACACTTGCAAATGCTTCTTGTCCTTGGAGCCAGAGCTCACACCTCCTCTCCTAGGAGGATGCCTGCAGACATAGCAAAGCACTTTCTCCTTCATACCCATTTAATTTTTTTTTTAAGATTTTATTTATTTTTAGAGAGGGGAAGAGAGGAAGAAAGAAAGGAAGAGAAACATCAACGTGTGGTTGCTTCTCGCATGCTCCCAACTGAGGACCTGGCCTGCAACCCAGGCCTGAGCCCTGACTGGGAGTTGAACCGGCGACCCTCTGTTTCACAGGCCAGCACTCAATCCACTGAGCCACACCAGCCAGGGCCCTTTAATTCTATAGTATCTTGTATATACCTCCCTTTTTAACCCTTATCACTTTGTTTTGTCTATTTTGTCTGCCTCTTCACTAGACTCTAACTCCCGTGACTTTATGGAAAAGCATTTTTATTCATATATCAATTTCCAGAGACTGCTATGCAATAGCCATTTAATAAATGTTTGTGGGATGAAAAAACAAATTAACAGTGAATTCCAGCCTGCCCAGAACTATAATCTGATTCTCTGATAATCCATGAAATATAAGTTCTGATAGTAATTTCAAATTCAGCACTAAGTATATGGGGTTCTTTCCTGAAAACACAATATATCCTTTGTTTGTTGAGAGAAATTAAAATAAAAACACTGTGTTAACTAGGAAGAGGTTTGCTAGTATGGTAGGCAAAGAGAGACACCACCCAGGTCCCCCTTCAAGGAAGGACTGTATCTCGGCTGCAGGAAGTGCTGTCAGCAGACAACCTCCAGCTGTCAGCAAGTTCAGGGCCAGCTTTCACAGCAGGGAACTGCCTCTTTAGTCTTAGGTCAAGCCCTTCCTGGAGCAGCCTGTGTCAAGTGACTAAGTGAGGAGGGACTTGAACAGCCAGTCATTTCTGTCTGCTACTGAACGATTTTCTCCTGGTGGGCCGAGGCTTTGCTGAGTCCTCATCACAGCTCAGCTTCTTCCTCTGCCTAATCCTACTTCAGCCTCTTTCTGTGCATAGGTGTAGATCCCAAATAACCACCTTGACCCCCAACTTCCGGAAAACCTGATTGGCGACAACCAGACAGGCTATGTGTATGTGCACAAATGTGCTTTCAACCATTCACCCTTTCTAACCAGAAAATTATTGTATTTTTCCAGTAGAGTCAGACTTTGGCTACTGATCTTCTTCAGTAGAAAATGCCTTTTTGTCATCTTGCTCAGTCGTGACCTGCATCTCTCTTCTTTCCCTCCATGCTGGCCCGTGGCAGTTTCAGAAGCTTTTCTCTTCCTTCTGAGGTGACCATGTTCTGGTTACTATAGTCGAGGGGTCTCTATCTCCAGGTGAAAGCTTCTCTCTGAAAATGACCTATTGGTGTCCTTGGAACTGCCATTTTCCATGTCATCCAAGTTGAAACCTCCTCATGGAAGATGGGAACCTGCCTATTTTTGGTACATCACTTGTGGTTTTCATGATGCTGAAAAGAGAAAGGAAGGAAGGACCTGAATGAGAAAAAATAATGTTTTAGTAACCAAAGCAGAAAATAAAGAGATTGTGGTTTTCAGCTGAGGACCTCCCATGAACCCATCATCAAAAACGGGGGCTTCCGCTTTGCCTTAAAGACTGTTACAAATCTTACAGTTTGTTGTGGGCTTAGGGTCAGCAGTTCCGGTGGCAACAGGCTGGAGGGAAGTGACGCAGATGAGAAAAATCAGAGTTAGTTCTTTCCTATGAGATTATTCCACCAACTCAGTACATATTTAGGTTCATTTGTTTTGTTTCATTTTTTAGAGATCGAAAAAGTTATTTTATAATTAAGTAAAATATTTACATGGTTTCAAAGTAAAATCCTTAAAATCAGGGATGTTTAGAGAAGTCTAGCTTTTATCCTGTTATCTCCATCTCATTGCTTCCTTTTTCTTGTAATAATGTTGGTAAAAAAACTATATTTATATTTATATCCTCCCCTTTCTCAGGGAAACTAAACACACGTTTTTCCACCTCACTTTTTCACTTAACAGACTTGCCCATCACGCTGTGATATTACATAAAGATATCTCTCATTTTCTACAGCTTCAAAATACTCTATAGTATGGATTTATCAGAATTTATTCAAGCAATCCTCTTATTAGTGGTCATATGGGCTGTTTCCAATCTTTTTCTATTACAAGAAGTACTATAAAGTATAGCTTTCTAGCCCTGGCTGGTGTGGCTCAGTGGACTGAGCGCCGGACTGTGAACCCGGGGATTGTGGGTTCAATTCCCAGTCGGGGCACGTGCCTGGGTTGCAGGCCAGGCCCCCGTTGTGGGGCATGTGAGAGGCAACTAAATGTTGATATTTCTCTTCCTCTCTTTCTCCTTCCCTTCCCCTCTCTCTAAAAACAAATAAAATCTTAAAAAAAAAAAGTATAGCTTTCTACATATAGCTTCTCATATACTTTACAGTACACCTTTGAGATGTTTCTAGAAATGCAATTGCCAGAGCAAAGAATAAAAGCATAAATAAACTTGATTGATGTTACCAAAGTCCCCGCGCTGGTTGTACCATTGTGTATTCCAAAGAGCAATGTCTGAGAATGACTATTTCCGCATGGCCTCACCCACAGAGTATGTTGTCCAACTTCTGGGTTTATATTATTCTGGCAGGTTAGTAATAGTAACATAGTACTGTACATTTTTCTTGTTATTAGCAAGATTGATCATCCTTTCATATGTTTAAGAGCTGCTTGCATTATTTCCTATGGCCCTTCTGGTCATCTCTTGTGTATTTTACTACAGGCCATTGACCTTTTTCTAGTCTACTTTTGAAAGAATGGGCTAACATTATAAAGAAGGACAACAGATGCTTCAACAGAGAATGACAATAAAATGTAGTGAGGGCAATGATGGTTACAGTAATACAGTTTTTAAAATGCCAAAGGTGTTCCTGGAGGCATGGGAACAGAGAGGAGGATCCCCGCCTCAGACAGGAACAGAGGGTGCGGACTTAGTGTGGTGAGGCAGGGATTCCTGGAGGGAGTGCCATCTGACCTGCGTCTCAGGGAATGGGACGGGGGCTGGAGGATGGGGTGAGCATGGAGGGTAATTGGGACAAAGGAGACATCTTGAGCAAAAGGCTCAGAAGGGAGAAACAACCAACAGAACCATGCATAGCAAAAATACCAGAAGTTCAGCACTGCTGGAGGTCATGGTCATGGCTAAGAAGGGCAGAGGGGGCTGGAGAGGCTCTCAAAGCCATTCTAGGGGCTTGGACTTTATTCTGTAGGCAGTGAGGACCGTTGAAGGGTGTTAAAGAGGCAGAGACTGGCCAGTCTTGGGTTCAAAGAGAAGATGCTTGACTGTGTGGAGAATGAGCTTGAGGAAAAGGCTGGGGACAAGGGCCCCAGCAGGCAGCTGTTGGAAGAGTCCAGGAGCGTGAAGATGAGGGCCTGAACTAAGGCAGAGGCGACAGGAACGGAGAGACACATTCAGGAAATGTGCTGCACAGAGGTTAGAAGCAGTCAGGATGACCCCAGTTTCCCTGCTTGGGTGACTGATGAGTAGTAGTACCACAAAATTAGCGACAACAAAAGAAAGGAAACCAAGGCCAACCAACCAGTGATGGTGTTAACAAAGTGTGGATTTGAATGGATTGCACAACACTCTAATAGAGCAGTTAAGCCCAAGTAATCATACAATGTGTGACAGCTACTGAACTCATTATAGGGGATTAAAGATGATCTCCTGTGGTCACCAGATGCATTTCTGTCGGAGGAAATCCCTATTGTTCATGAAATAAGAGCAGCCTCTTCTGACAAAACTCGGGGTTTGCTGCTTGGCACAAATGACATTTTGGCCATTGTGTTGCTCCGCTAATTTCACAGCTACTTCAGAGTGGATCACCACTTCAGCAGTACAACTGCGAAGGACAATGCAGTGGCCCCGCAAAAACGTCTTGTTCTAATATTTTGGAAGGCATTAAGTTATGCATTTTAATGATGTAGAAGTGATACAAACTGGAAATTCATGCAGCCGTGGTATAGGTGTCCCGGTGAATACAGGTCAGCATTTGCTAAAATCACATACTAGTGTTCAACCATCCCATTACTAAGCACACTCTGCAAACTAGGGAGCTTTGCCACTCCTGTCCTAGTGAATCTCTCTTTGTAAGATTCAGCACCAAACATTTTTAGGTCCTTTCCCTACATTCTAATTTTTGGGCAACGACCCAGAAAACACATGGAATGGAGTCAGAGACTTGGCTTAAAAGCTCAACCACTTACCTGTGTAACACCGACACATTGATTTTCTGTAAAATGAGAAGTATGGTGCCTGCCTATAGGGCAAAGGAGATCATGCATATAAAATGCTTGTCACAGGGCATGACACCTAGTATGTGCTCGATGTTCACTGTCATACTTGCTTCATCACTCCTCTCCCTCACCTTTCCCACTCCCCAGCCTTCTCTCAGAAAACACACAGGACGAGTCCAAATTTAAAGTGTGACCATCATAACCTCACATTTTGTACCTGGATTTGCAAGGCCTGCTCACAAAAGGCTCTGTATTCTTCTACTCATTCAATGAGAATCCGGGTAAGTTGGTGCCATGGTTATACTGGTGCTATTTCCTGCCCGCCCTATCAACCTGACTTCCCACAGCTAGGTGTCGCTAATTTAATCAGGGATTATAGCACATTTGTGCTTTTTCTATAAAAACACAGCTTTAAAAATTTAAAACCACTAAACATTATAATTGCTACCTGCTAATTGCTACACTATATGTTAAGAAACAACAAATAATTTAAGCAGGTTTTTTAGCAACAATAATGGTCACATCTTAGAAATGTGTGAATAGTTCTTGGTACCGAGACTGAGCCCCTGAGTTTTCTCACGAGCAATCTGATACTGGGAGAGGTTAGGTAAGGAACCAATCAAAGAGCAGGAGGCTGATTCAGGACAAAAACCCATCCTCTTTTCCCCAGTCTGGGGAGCTTTTTTCCTACTCTGCCTTACAAAAGAATCTGTCCTCTCTTTTCCACACACAGAGTGTCGTGGATATCAAAAGCCCTTGGGGGTTTGCTCTGTTTATGTGCTCTTTCTCTGCCACCCGTTTAATTTTCTGATAAAATCTTCTTTACTGAGCAATGAACAAATATAATTGGATGCTTACTAGGTGCCAGACACTGTGCTGAACACACTCCCCAAAGTGTTCCCGTTATCTTCACAGTGATGCTGTGGCACAGAATTAATCTCCCCAGTTTACTGACGAGCTCGGTGAGTTCCAGAGTTGAGTGTCACTGTTCTGTCTTATTGTGCATCCAGGACAGAGAATGTAGAATCCCAAATCTGCCTAATTACTTCTGAGTTGTTACAGCAGAAATCTACGTTTGATTGTCAACAAACACATTTTTTAAAATGGTGCTTTGAATAGAGTGAAATTCTCCCATGTGAAAAAGCGAACATAGGTAGAAGCTATTCTCTGCGTGCTATAGCAGCTTCCTGGCCTGTGCATGTAGATGCGCTGACAGTAACATTTAATCTCAATTTCCTAACCCTCCTGCCTTTGTAGTCACAGAACAACCCATCTCCTTCCCAATTCCTCCTTTTTTTCCTCCACCAGCTCAAAGCTCTGGAGCTCCCACATGCTTCCTTTTCTGCTATCCTATACGCTGTTGCTTTATTTTTTTCCAATTGTTATTTTTATTTTTCTCAATTACATTTGACATTCAATATTATAGTAGTTGCAGGTGTACAGCATAGCAGTTGGACGTTTCTATCTTACGAAGTGATCACCCTGGTGAGTCTAGTGCCCACCTGGTACCACACAGAGTTATTACAAGACTGTTGACTGTGTTCCCTTTGTCGTACTTTACATCCCCGTGATTATTCTCGAACTGCCCATTTATACTTCTTCATTCCTTCACCTTTTATACCCAGCCCTCCAAGCCCCCTCCCATCTGACAACCATCAGTCTGTTCTCTGTATCTATGAGACTGTCTCTATTTTGTTTGTTAGTTTGTTTTGTTCATTAGATTCCATGCATAAGTGAAATCATTTGGTATTTGTCTTTCTCCATCTGACTTATTTCACTTAACATAATACCCTCTGGGTCCAACCATGCTGTTGCAAATGGGAAGATTTCATTTTTTTAAATGACTGAGTAATATTCCATTGTACATATGTATGACTTCTTTTTTATCCAGTTGTCTATTGAAGGGCATTTAGATTGCTTCCATATTGTGGCTATTGTAGATAATACTGCAATGAACAAAAGGATGCATATATCTTTTCTCATTAGTGTTTTGGTTTTCTTTGGATAAATATCCAGAAGTGGAATCACTGGGTCATATGGTAGTTCTAGTTTTAATTTTTTGAGGAAACTCTATACTATTTCCCATAATGGCCACACCAATTTGCAAGCCCACCAACAGTGCACTAGGGCTCCCTTTTTTCCACATCCTCACCAACACTTGTTGTTGGTTGATTTATTGATGATGGCCATCCTGACAAGTGTGTGACGTCATATCTTACTGTGATTTTAATTTGCATTTCTCTAATGATTAGTGACTTTGAGCATCTTTTCCTACGGGCTATTGTTCTTTAACTTTTGTAACTGGATTGTTGCTCAAACACAGTTTTCTGGAGCTAGCACAGTGCGTCTCCACACCGGCTACTGACCACGGTGAGATTCTGGTAATTTCTGCTCCCATCTGCCCCTGGGCTCCTGGCTACTGTTCCATTCTCTGTCCCAGCATTCTGACTCAGACTCCTTGACGAACAGGAGGGGAGACAAGAGATTGTCCCCTCGAGGGCCACCAACAGGGCAACATGATTTTGTGTAATAGCTCTTTTGATTGTTTAACAAGCATTCCATGCCCGGGTAGGGTCCGGGTAGATCCTTCCGATTTGGAAGCCCCTCTAATCTTGCCCTCAGGTCTTTAGTGGAACCCAGCACCCCATGACATACTTAACCTTTGCTCCTGATGACGTCTTTCCGCTGCCTGGAAAAAGCTACCTGTGGAAAATTTCTCTCATCAACAGTCTCCTTCCACCCAATGACCTTTTTCCTATCCCTCCTCCAGTTCACCAGAAATGGCTCAAGTTATTTTTCCTGGAAACCCCCAGGCTCCTCGGACAACCCGGGATGCAGTTAGCTGCCAGGAGAGCCGCAGAGAGAGGGCGTGTTTCCCTGGGCACGCCCGGAACCAACCCTTCTCACTTCCCTGAGGAGGTGTATTTTCATGATGGAATATAAATATTTGCACTTCTTGTGTGTTCATTTATTTTGTTCTTTAGATTCTACATATAAGCGAAGTCATATGATATTTCTTCCTCTGTGTAATTTATTTCACCTACAAGGCTCAGTATCTTATTTTCACCTCGTTTCCTGAGACGGAGCATAATTTACAGCAGTTCCTCAATGAAACAGTTCATTCCAGTGTCAAACCTTTGACATTGAGAGAGAAGTCAGTGCTTCGATAATATTTGCCAATCATCTGCCGTACTGGAGAATGAGCATTCAAATATATGGAAATAGAGCCTCAAGTAGGGCCTTATAATTACAAAGAATCATAAAAATAGCTGTGTTACCTTTTACTTGAGATGAATAATGCAATGGTTTATAGTATGGGTGTGTGGTCTAGTCTTAAGAAAAAACTCCACTTCCTTTGTACATTTTTATTTTTTAGTAAATTCAGCAGGGTTTCAATGGGGGAAACTTTTCTTTTTATATATTTTATGTGGATTTTTAAACATAATCTTTTTATTGAACTCATGTAACATTGAAAATATTATTTCAAATGGCTAGGAACGCTTTGAGCTAAGGAGGGTGCATCTAGGAAAGAACACACAGATGTGCCTGGGACCTCGCTGGTGGGAGAAATTAAGAGCCCTTCCCACTCCCCACTCCCCACTCCCCACCACCTAGATGAGAGGAGTTTAAAGAAGAGCAAGTTAACGTGTCCTGTGTTAAGGAACACTAAGGTTGTGGTGGAGAATGGATCTTGGACTGGAGGAAAAAGAGCAAGATGTAAGAGAAGGGTTTGTAGACCTGGCGGCCAGTGAGGGAGGGGCGCACAGGACCCTGAGGAGGGTGGTCACGCCCACTTCCCTGTGCTGTGGTCCTCCGAGAGACAGGGGGAAGCCTGATTTCAGGAAATGCCTAATTTTCACATGAAGTTGTTCTCTGGTGCTTTGCTGTGGCTTCATTTGGCAGCCTCGTGTTGGCGGCATTTGGGGAGAGTGAAGGAGCAGGGCAGGGCCTGTTGTAGAACAAAACGCAGCAGGAAGAGCACCTCAGCCAGCAGACGGGACAGGGCAGGGAGGGGTGGGGACTAATTCCAGAGAGAACAGTGACACATGGCAGTATAAACCTTCGGGGTGTCCTCCAAAATCTTAGGAGAGAGGGCTTCCCACAATCTGAGGAAAAGGGGTAGCACGAGGCAATTTATTAGGGGAATTGAAATAACAGCTGAGTCCAGAAGGCTGAAAAACCCAAAGATTTCAGGTGCCAATGTCTCACACTCACATGCAGCCATAGTCCAAATCAAATGGTAGGCCAAAAATAACTAAAATATTTGAAAATAATGTTTTATTACTATAGAAAGTTTAAGTAATCAGGGACTTGGTTATTGAATCATTGGGGTTTTTAAACTCAACTTTATAAAATATCCCAGAGCTAGAGTATTTTTAAGTCGATGAAATCACAGATACATTATTTATTTTGGATGACTCATAGTTTCTTAATTTAAGCTGAAAATTGTTCTCATAGCAGCCAGCACTACAGTTTCTTTTGGGTTGAAAACTTACTTTATTATGTTTAGGTCATTTAAGGTGAAGAAGAGGAAGCCCTGGGGCATGGGCCTAAAGGAGCCTGTGAAACAGTTTTAATCGTCCCACAAAAGAAGTAAAAGGAATGTGGGCATTGGGAAACAGCTATGAAAGAGACGGGACAGGAAGGAGGAAGTGAGCAGGACTAAAGGACTTGCAAGGATGGAAGTGGACGAAAATGGTGTATTAGTTAATTTATTGCTGTGTAACCAATTATCCCCAAACTTAGTGGCTTAAAACAACAAACAGGCATTATCTCATAGTGTCTGTGGGTCAGGAATCTGGGTGCTGCTCAGCTTGGTGACTCTGGCTCAGTGTCTTTTACAAGGTTTCTGTCCAGGTGTCAGCTAGAGCTCAGATCTTGTGTGAAGACTCGATGGTGGAGGAGCTGAGGCCAGGCTCACTGTCACAGGTGCTAGTGGGATTTGGTTTCTTGAGGGCTTCTGGGTTGTGCTGTGGGCTTCTCACCACATAGGGCAGCTCACAACACAGCAGCTGGCTTTCTTCAGATGGAACAACTGAGAGAAAGCACCCAAGACAAATGCCATAGCTGTTTTGTAACCTAATCTTGTCAGTGACATCTATCGCCTCTGCCAAATTCTACTTGCTAGAAAGAAGTCACTAAACCTGGCCCACACTGAAGGGCAGGGCATTACACAAGGGCATGAGTACCAGGGGGTAGGGATCATTGGGGGTTATTGAGAGGCTTTTTATCACAGACAGCCAACGAGAAACCCTCCGTGGAAGTGTGGCTGGGGCTACTTTAAGAGCAAGAATGTTGACTACTGAACTTTCAGTTGTTATAGAGCTGCTTCAGTCTCTTAAACATCAAAACCAACCCTTGTACCATGCATCAATCTCTGGGAGATTGATCCCAAAAAGGTGGCATGGAGGGTGTTAGTAATAAAGAGTTGGAAATTATCCAGATTTTGGTATTTGATTGTCTTCTTCTTTCATTCATGTATTCTGTGAGTCCTGCTGGAGCACTCCATGTTCGTGACCGTGGCCATCAGCATTGCTGGACCACTAGCATTCTGGAACCTAGCATTTAAAAATGTTAAAAATGTGCCCTGGCTGGTGTGGCTCAGTGGATTGAGCGCCGGCCTGTGAAGCAAAGGGTTGTTGGTTCGATTCCCAGTCAGGGCACATGACTGGGTTGTGGGCCTGGTCCCCAGTGGGGGGATGCATGAGAGACAACCACACATTGATATTTCTCTCCCTCTCTTTCTCTCTCCCCCCTCCCTAAAAATAGATAATAAAATATTGAAAAAAATGTTTTTCTAAAACAAGCATCTATTCTTGTGCTAAAGTAATTTTTAAGAGTTACAAAAATTTGGTTATTATTGACAAACCAAATAATCAACTCCTAAATAAATTTAGTCTAAAAGCTACTCTAGTCCTAACAGGGAAGGAAAGACCCCAAATGTACACACATGCATACCTTTTTTAATGTCTAAAACCATTTACTCACTTACACAACACTTTTCTTTCCTGTGTATTTTTAAAATTTCCTCGCATTTTCCCTAATTTTCAGGGCAAAATTTACTCTAGATTTTATTTTTTTTAATTTTTATTTATTTTTAAGTATTTATTGTATTTTTTCTGATTACATTTAGTCCCCTTGTACCCTCCCTTCCCCAGTCCCTCCATCCCCATCCCCCACCCCACAGCTGTCATCCTGCTCTCCATTTCCTTGTTAGTTCAGTTTGTTCATTAGATTCCACATAGGAGTGATACACTAGATTTTTTTTTTAAAGAATTTCTTTTTTTTTAATTTTTTTTATTTTTAAGATTTTATTTATTTATTTTCAGAGAGAGGAGAAGGGAGGGAGAAAGAGCAATGTATGGTTGCCTCTCACATGGCCCTCACTGGGGACCTGGCCCGCAACCCAGGCATGTGCCCCGACTGGGAATCGAACTGGGACCCTCTGGTTCCCAGCCCGCGCTCAATCCACTGAGCTACACCAGCCGGGGCAATACACTCGATTTTAAATTCAAAAGATTTCTTCTCAATCCTGCTTTGTCCCATGACTTGATTGATTGCCTTTTTTTCTAATCTGCTAAAGCTTTTCATTCATTCTTAGAAAACAGCCTCCATCAGCTTCTATCTTGATCTCTTTATCTGCTGTATTGCAAAGTCACATGACTACAGATTCTTGTTGATCTGAATAACAAAACGCTCCTAGATAAGTGAAAAAACCCCAATGAGTAGAGTTTCCTGCATCCACCAAACAGGCTCTCCTGGTTAAAAAAAAAAAGAAGAAAAAAAGGGGAGGGGAGGGGAGGGAAGAGGCGGGAAACCCACGTTGACAATGTGAGTGCACAGTATGGCCTGCTCTGCTACCTGGTGTTCTCTGATTTTGTCCTCAAGTTTCCAAGGTTCTCACACAGATTAAAACGTACAAGAAGAGGGAGTTTCAAACACAAGCATCATGATATAGATTGCACATAACAGAACTGCATTTAACAGAGAAAAGCACAAAAGGGGAAAATCAATTAACCAGTTCCAACTCCCCACATTTAGCGGAGACACCGTGTCGGTGTGCTCGCCCTCCCTCAGAGACGCTTGTTCATTTCGAAAGTGGTTTTGGTGCTCCACAAAGGGGCTGTTTTGCCCTTCTCCAAGCCACCTGAACCAGCTCAAGTAACCACCCTATATTCTGAGACCTCCGGAGCATGGGATTTGAGAATAGACTGGCCTCTGTTTCAGACGGAAGTAATGGAGGGTTCTGTGTAACCACAAAGGGGCGGGAGGTAGGCTTC
Organism: Micronycteris hirsuta; assembly: GCA_004026765.1. Lineage (NCBI taxonomy): Eukaryota > Metazoa > Chordata > Mammalia > Chiroptera > Phyllostomidae > Micronycteris > Micronycteris hirsuta. The sequence continues at coordinate 18,215 of PVJI01008145.1, forward strand.
CCTGGGCCCGCGACCATCTCCTGGTTCAGCCAGTTCGGTAGCCTAGTGCGCGGGGTCCGCTGGAATGCTTGGAGAGCGTGAATGCAGTGAAGTGCATCACTGTGCTGCACATGTTCCCACGTAGAACACTCAACATGCTCAGTTCCCTGGAAAATGTCCTAAAGAAGTTTCACTGTGTTAGGCTTTGTCTTCTCATCTTTCACAAAGGCGGCCGGCCCTCTGTTCAGAACAGGCTTTCCTTTCCGTAGGCATTTCTGTTGGCACCGAGCCACACAGACATGAGCCACGGCCACTGGGCTGCAGAGGAGAAGGCTGGGGGAGGGGATGGCCCTTCGCAATTTTTGTGCCCACATTCAACATGAAAATGCAGATCCATTCACTTCTGAAGATAGTGTCAAATTTGTTTACAGTGATCACTAATAATTACCTTAGATAACTGAGATAATTTATCAAATGATAAAGAGTTCAAAAATTATTTAACATCAAAATATAAAGCATAAGTGTTTAGGTTGAAATACATGATTTGAAGTATTTAAAATATCAATGTCAACAGTTTACAGTAATGTCAAAAACATGCATTGTACTTATAAAGAGATTACCAATCACTGATTTTCACACAAAGAAAATAAAAGAGCCTTCTGATTATTGTTAAGTTTACCAAAAAAATGATAGAGATTTCTGAAAAATCACTGTCAAGAAAATTAACACCAATTTGTAACATTGCAGTGGATTCTGCATTCAGCACAGATTAGCTTATTTCTTTTAATTTAAATAAATACGAAGGCACAGCTGGACCAATTAAGTGTTCTGTTTTTCTGTTCTTTTACTACATGAACGTCTAAGTCATTTTTATTGAGTTCCTGGAAGCAGCACAGGAAACAGCTTTGAAAATTGTTGAGAAGTTGTCAAAAAGAAGCTTGCAATGCACAGATGACATCAAGGTTCCCAGAGACTGATTATGGGCTGGAATTCCAACCAAGGGATTTTAACCAGTCACTTGTCTGATCCCAACATAGGGCTTTCAGCTTTTCTTGAAGGTGTTTATTCTTTACAACGTTCTGCATTTGTATGATTCTTTTGAGGATATTGGTTACTTGTTCTCAATGTTTTAATATTAGGTCAGGATCTACTTAAAATGCTTTAAAAGTCACACAAATTTTATGTCTGTCTGGAAAATAGGGTTTGACTCACAGAGATCCCAAATATAGACCGCATTCATTGTAATCCTGATACTCAGCTGTCACAGGGAGACAAAAGTAAATGTTTGATAGTGGAGAAGTCTTGGTAGGAAGTGGGCATTGAGGTAAAGGCTACTTTTGATTCCTAGAATTAACATCTTGGTAGATACAGGGTGATCTTTTGACAACACATGAAGTAACTTGGACATTATTTTCAAAATTGTGTTTAACTAAAAACACTCCTTAGGGCCAGCACATTACTGTGGTCCTGTGCTGCTTTTTTTTTTTTTTTTTTTGACCCAGTTGGAGAAGCAGTGAAAATAAAGTTAATGTGGCATTAATCAAACCTCTCTTAATTTTGACAGCATCTGGATTTCATTCATCTTTACTGAGTAGTACTGCTATTGTTCTGTTTCAGTATTTTTTTTGACTGTTTATGTCAAAACCCTGGCAGGCTTGAGAAGTGGGAAGACGGGTACGTAACTTTGGAGCTGGCCCGCTGAATTGAGTGAGAGAGAGAAGTGGTAGTATTTTCAATAAATATGTATGAAGTTCACGGCAGAATGAGTATAATAATAAAAAAGAAGGGGGATGGGAAAAAAGAAGTGTGAGCAGAAAAGATCACTGTATGTGGTAATTGAATCCTGTAGCCTTAAGATCACATAAATATAAACACTATTTTATCGTTTAAAATCTTAAAGATGCTTCTAAGAAAATGCTATTGTTTGCATTTTCTTGGAGAAACATAAAAATAAAGTGGCCATATAACAGGGTAACAGGGAGTTTAGTAAACATGGTTTAAATTATGTTCTGACGAATGCAAAGAGACATATTTTCTAGAAGTATCTAATAGATTTTTTTTTATTATTGCTTAAAACTGTTTAAGATTTGAATACAGGCTTTGTGGGGGAGCTTCATTCTTCTTGCAGACCTAATACAACTAGACTGTAAGCTGCTCAAAAGAAAATGGTACAGCCATCCTTTCCTTGGCTCCCTGCACAGCGCCTGCTACTTTGTACACAATAGGAGCAAAGAAATATTGTTGCCGGAATAACTAAAGCATAACAGTCAAAAGCACTTTCATTACCAAATGCAGAGCAGAGACCGTTTACACCATAGTTATTTCCAAAATCTGCTGCTAATTAACAAAATCCTATCTGCCACAAGACGGAACATCTACTTAGAACAATATAAATAGAATATCTTCTTTTATTCCATCATTCTTCTTCCACCATTTATTGTGTTTGTCTCCATAATAGCAGACACATTTGCTGTGTGCTCATTGCTCAGGTTTTTCTCCCATTGCAGTAAAACTGCCTGCAGTGTCAGAGAGATGTGTTCGGCTCTCATATCCAGCTGTGTGCCGAAATACAGTCAGCAACTGGCATGCGTATCATAGTTACTTGGTGGCTTATTACTCTGTATTTCATTATTATTTAATGTTTACTAAGAGTGCTATCAGCTCCATTCTTTCATTTCCTCTCCTTCTCAGGCAATACCTGTGCCTGGTGCTTCCAAATCTTTCCTTGCCCCCCCCACCCCCCTTCCTGGCCCCCGTGCTCTCCTTCTATCTCCTATCTAGCTCACCCCAGTCTGGGATCCTGAGCAAACAAACAAACAAGCAAGCAAAACAAGTTTCCCTTGCCAGCATGTGATTTCTAAATGTCCCAGAAGAAAAGTGAAAAGGACTCAGGTGAAGGGAAGTAGACCAAAGGGGCAGATATTCAGACCAAGTGAGTGTGCTCAGGGGAGAGGAGCAGGAAGGGGGTGCGGACACGCGTGGCATTGCCTTTACACTTTCTCTGAAAATAACCCTGCGAGGAGGCAATGCTGAAGTCTCACACTGGTGACCAGTGTGCTTAGTTTGCACAGTGTTTTGATTTCTTTTTCTTTTCAAATGCACCAATATTAAAATAGCAGACTTTGTGTACAAACACAAATGTCCAGCTACGCTTGAGAAATAGAGAGACCTGGGCTCAGTCCTGCATGGCAGTGATCAGCTAGAGCTCAGCAGACCTTCCTGCGCCCCATGATTTAGGGAGACCCTGGAAAAACAAACACACACACACACCTCTTGCACACAATGACAGATTTCTCTACCCAGATGTCAGAGACTGCAGCGACCCAGTTGTGCAGCGTCAAGTGGACTGAAAATGGTGGAAAACTTTGGATTTAGAACTCGGGTCCTCCGCTCCCTGCATGACCTCCTAGTGGTGAGCCTTGCTCTTCTTTTCTGTGGATGAGGCAGTGACGCTGCCATCTGCCCTCAGCAGGTTGTCACGAGGATCAAGCATGGATGGACCTGGAGAGGATTATGCTGAGTGAAGTGAGCCAGTCAGAGAAACACAAACATCATATGATTTCACTTATATGTGGAATCTAATGAACAAACTAAACAAACAAACAAAACAGAAACAGGCTCATAGGAACAGAGAACAGACTGACGGCTACTAGAGGGGAAAGGGGTTCGGGACTAGGAGGAAAAGGTGAAGGAATTAAGCAAAAAACTCCAAACAAACAAACAAAGAAAAAACTCGTAGACACAGACAACAGTATGGTGACTATGGGAAGGAAAGGGAGGTGGGAGGGTAGAAAAGGGTAAAGGGGGGATAAATAGTGATGGAAGGAGACTTGACTCAGGTCGTGAGCACACAATACAATACGCAGATGATGTATATAGAATTGTACACCTGAAATCTATATAATTTTTTAACTAATGTCACCCCAATAAATTCAATAAAATGTTTAAAAATTTCCTCTAAAAAACAATTTAAGTGAATGTCTCAAGTACCTACTCAATTGCACATTTTTGTTGGTCATTCTCTTGGGTTCTGTTATCTAGTCTATGTGAAGTCTTTCAAAATACAAACAGATGTGAATGGGTAACACACTGACTTAGGAATGCATAACTAGACCTGGGAGAGTAGGAGGATGGCTGTGAGCCTGTTAGGGACCCTCAGGCACAGCACCCAGCGCCTCACGGTCTTGGGTTCTCCTAGCCCACATCTTCCCATTTCCGGTTGCCTCCAAGGACCTAGCATGGTCCCTGAAACCTCAAAGTGTCTTCTGTCTCTAGGTCCCACTGTTCAAAGCCATTCCTGGAAGATATGGAGCACATTGCTGTCTTTCCCAGGATCCACTCTCATCAGAAGCCATAGGCGGCACAGGGCAGGCCAACAGAGAATTTCCCTCCCTCCCTCCCTGCCTATCTACCTCCCTCCCTCTCTTCAATTAAAAATGAATCCATGCTTCAGCAGCTCTTATTCCAGTTTATCATCATTCCAGCCCAACTCTTTCTTAAAAATTCATATAATGATGATCTTCCCCCACCCCATGCGCATCCCACCCCCATGTTACATGGATGCAGGACGTGTGGCCCTGACTCCTGACAATTCCGAGAAGCCATGGACCCTGTGTCCGTGTTCTACAAGCCCATGTGGCAGCAACGGCCCCCTCTCCCTCTACACCCCCTCAGTCCCCTCCTGTGCTAACACCTCTCTCCAAGCTGCTTCCCTCCCAAAATACAGACACAGGCTTCCCTCCTACTCCTCAGCTCACTGCTCACAGAAAGCTGCCGCGTCTAACATTTTGAAGGGTACACAGTTACAGAGGGACATTTTACACACGATGGAAAGCCACTTGAGACTCACATTTTAAAACTTTGTAGAAGACAGAGGCCGAACCCCTGGAGCCCCTCCAGTCTCTCCTCTGTCCTCCCACTGAGTTCCTGAATCCTGGAGGCCCTCTTGCCTCCTCGCTGTGGGAGCTGACATCTCTGAGGGTCTTGTTCCCGAGCCCCTCCCATGCTGCTCTCACCACTCACGCAGAACGCGCTTCAAACCAATGTCATCTCTACAGCATGCACTCTGCTCTCACTGGATCTGTGTTTTTAATCATCAAGGAGAATATTGAATACCCCAGGCTAAGGCATCTCTATTTGGCTTATTACACTAGAAACTCATCCAAGGCTTCCACTAGAAACTCTGCATACCTAAGAAGGATTATCGAAGCCCGTCCCCTCAATAAAGTTGGAATTTGCCCAAAGATCACATTTCAAGCTATCAAAAATGTTGAGGTCGAGAGTCAAAACATTTGGATGCTTTTCTAATTCAGGAGAGATCCTGAAGTTTCCTTATACCTTCTTAATGAAGGGCGCATTATCAAGAAATATGAAAAGAATTCAGTTAAAAGAAAAGCAAGCATTGACAGGCTGCACCCCCCCTCCCCACCACTGTATGTGTGCCTGTGGTGTGGCCTTTGGGACAAATGACAGAATATGGGTGCTCCATAGTGCTCTGTTGACACTAGCTGGCTCTTTCCTTTTCTTCTCCTTTTTGAGAATTTCCAAATGACAGGAAACTGAACCCTGTGAGTGAAACAGAGCATCCCAGAGCTTTAGCATTTGTAGGGTCCGTTGCCACAAGAAATTTTTTAAAATATTGAAGGGTGATGTTTGTATGGTGAGTGTAGATATCAATTATGTACTGATCAGGTTCTGAATTTCCAGGGGGTTAGTATAGAAGCGGGGTGGGGGGGGTCCTATGTACTCTCTCCCAACCCCCGCCCCCCAGGACTGCAGTTTCGAGCAAAGAATAAAGACAGCTATTTTTTCAAGGTTGCTTCCAGCTCCCGTTGTAAATTTATGCCCCTGACATTGAACAATACGTTATTCACACCTGTGTCAAACAGGGGAGGAGCATCGCGTCTCAGCTTAGACCTCACCAGGCTCACAATGATAACCAATGTTCCAACACCTCCCCCTCTCCCCGTTCCTCATTTCCTTTTTCACTCCCAGAGGTATGTTGTATTTCATTTTAAAGTGCTTCGAGACTACAGCAATATGCACTATATAAATAATAAATGGAATGCAATAGAATCAGGAAAGTCTTAGACCCCTGACTTTGGCTTACATCCCAAAACAGACAGATTTAGACATGCAAAAGCTGCTTCTTTGACAGGCCAGCATTTGTTTCTCTCCTTTTCTTAAAACTGTCATTTCATTTACTTATTGGGATTTTCCTGTGCCCGTTTGGAGGTTAGGGGAAGTTCACAGGCTTCCATCTCTCTTGTCCGAGGTGGATGTGTTCAATGTGGGATTTCCCTGCCTATGAAATACAACGAATAAAGGCAGGGAGGGGAGAGCAAGAGAATAATGCACAGAGTATAATAGGGTGGAATTAACCCAAACCAACACTAAACAGGTGCTTATTCTGTGCCAGGCATTGTGCTAAGGACACGAAGAGCATTGAAACACGGGCTCCAGCCCCAAAAGACAAGTTATGCCCTGTGTGCTGTTAATCACACACAGCGAAGTACGATAAATGCTGGGAGGAAGATAAGCCCACTCCAGCTGGGGAGATCAGTCTGAAAAGGCTTCCTACTTGGGCCTTAGATCAGATTTTAGAGATGTGACGAACAAGCAATTGATGGAGAAAATAGATTAAGCAGAGGTATAGAAATAGAAAAGCAATAGCTGGTAGGGGTAATCCATGGCGGGTGGGGTAGAGAAGGCTGAGCCCAGACTGAAGAGCAGTGAAAGAAAGGAATTCACTTGAGGTCCTTCATTCTAGACCCTTTCAAATGCATTCTCATGGAATCTTCTGAGCAGCCTTGTAAAATAGATACTGGCATTCTCAGTGCGCAGATGAGCAAACTGGAGTGTTGAGTACCAGCCCTGGGATGGGACTTGAAACCGAGTCCTCTGAGTCTGCGTCCTGTGCCTGGACACTGCTGTCCATAGGCCCTTTCTGTTGCCTTGGAGCCAGGACTTGGGATTTGGAACTTCTGTGTGGACAGCAGAAGACATTTAAGATTCTTTCAGCAAGAGAGAAACACAATCATATCAGAAAAGAGAATCATCTTTAATATGTTCAACTCCTCCATTTATGAAAAGGCCTCCGGAGCAAGAGGCCCAGACGGGGCAGGGGGCCGGCAAGGCACCGTGGTTCTCATTTCCTGTCTGCCCTTCTGGTGCATCTGATAACTAATAATGGGATATAAGATTCTAGATCATTCTATAATGATCTGAAATTAATCTAAGTTTTTAAATAATTTGATGTGTGCAGAAGCTGAGGTGACTTTTTTCCTCTTTATTTCATTCTGAAAAGATTAATCACATTAAACGTACCTATTCCAAACTTAGTACAAATTAAAATCACTGAAACCCTGAGTGCCAGGGCACTCACATGTGGCTGATGATAGAAGAATTAGGAGAATCATTTGGAAAAGTAATTTGAAGTTAGAGATCAAGTCCTGAAAATGTTCATTTTTGGATATTTAGATTGAGACCCTACATCAGAAATCTGTATAACCCAACATATTTATTTTCTCATTATATAATGATAAAAAAACAATAATAGTGCATTCACTTAATAAAATAGTATACATTTATTAAAAGATATCAACACCATGTTAGAATATAAAAATATTTATGATGTGATGTTACATGAGAAAAATGAGTATCTCATTATATGTTTTAAAAATCAATATATGTGTTAGTAACAACAGGTGGAAAATATAAAAATGGTCATTGCACTGTCTTGCATTTTTTTTCTTTAAAATTCTGGTTTTGTTGTTCTGAGCATGTTCTAATGGTATTATTTTCTAAATGTCATGGTTGTGGACGGAAGCAACTGGGGTGAAAGGGGACAGAAACCCATCACTAGGAGCAGTGACACAAACCACAATTGATGCTTTTTATGCTAAGTACTAGCAAAGGAAATACAGCTGTTTGTTTTATTTTGCCCTTGATTATTATTTGTATTGCTAAACCAGAAATATTTGATATGGAATGAAAGGAAGCTATAGAACTTCTTTTAAAAAATGTACACCTTGTATCTATGATCAGGAAAACAGTCACTTTATTTTTTTCAATTGCGTATTTCTTCATCTGTATGAATAGGTTTTCTAAGGGCAGCTCTGCCTAAAGGCAAAGAAATGGATAAAAGCTTTAACGTCTCTTTTAGGTGTGTAGTTCTAGGGCTATCATTCTAGAATTTCACAGCTACTACAAGATAAAGAAAATAAATATCTGTAAAGGAAATAATGGAAGCACAGCTAAGAGTAGTTGATTTCTGATTCAAAGTGTAATTATAATGTGGAGAAAAAAACCTTTTTGTTTTAACTGGCACATTTTTGAAAATGTAATAATATAAGATGAACTAAAATAATAACTTAAATAGTATTTCACAAAGCACTGTCATCCCCACTATCTTTACAGTTTTACCTAAAGTACAACAGTGATGCACGAGTGGCTGTAATACCTTTAATTTGCCTTCCCCCTTTAATTTTAAGATAATCATTGTTATGAAAATACAATAGTTAAAAAAAAAAACCTGAGTGCAGATGTCATTGTGATAGGTACTCTACAGAGTAATACTTCTTGAACCTAAACCTGATCTGGGAGAGTTTATGTTCGAAAATGGATAGTGTGAAAGTAGACATGCGTCATAAGACAGACAGCTCAGTAAGACGAAGAACAAAGAGGCAGAGACAATAGCGTAACTTGGAGACTAATGTCAGCAGACACATATGAATTGCAAATACATTCCCCGGGCCACACTTCTCTATGCAATACAGTTCTATCAGAGGCTGGTGGTTGAGGGTATTCTTTGTCACAAACCCCAGAAAGCAAGTTTTCCTGGGCGTGTGAGTCTAAGAGTGATGAAATGTGGGGTCAGATATTTTAACATGCTATAGAAGTTGATAAGAGTTGATTTCAAAATGCAGATAAGCTTTGTGAAAGCATGCAAGCCCTGGGGGGTGGGTAATGTCTGAGCAGGTTGAGGAGGTGGTCAGAGTTGTTAAGTAATAAGACAAGCTGACTGGCTTCCAAAAGATGGGGCAGGGGGCTGATGTGGCAAGGTTCTTCCCCCTGAGTATATACATATGCTGTGTGCCTGGCGGTCAGCTGACGTCAGAGATTCTTTGCAATGAGAGGAAGCAAGGAGAACAGGCGTGAGAGTGCTCTGCAGCCATGCCGAGGCCCAGTGAAGGTCTCGGGGAGGCAGCAGGACCCCACCGACTGCCCAGAGCCCAGCACACGGAATGCTGCCAGAGGTGAGCTGTCCAAGACACTTGCCAGACCTGACCGCTGAGCTCAGGGCACCAGATTTGGGTGGGCCTAGTAAATGTCCGGTAAAAATATAATATGTACGAAAGTTGACGTAACAGAGACCAAGACAGATTTGTAATTTTACCAGCCAAACCAGATAAAGGAATGAACGTAAGATGAACATAGGAATTGGAACTTTAGTGAGGAGTCCAGTTACCAGGGTGGGACAGGGAAGGACACCAATGCAGAGGCTGTGGGGGAGAGGGGGGCACTGCGACCTAGTCTGTCCAATAAGGAGATTAACCCTAATTTCCCATTGAGGATCTTTGTACTTGCTGCCCAAACCAGGAACCAAAGTGGAGCTGTGCCTCACATGCTGTTGGTGGGCTGGCACCTACGGCAGATGAAATCCACCATCAGGGGAACTGGAACCGGAGGCCCAAGGATTGGGCTTGGGCACTGAATAGGAAAAAATCTCATTCTCCCAGTCACAATGGTGGTTTAAACAAGGAATAGTGGGCAGAGGTAGTGTAGAAGAGGAAGATAAAGCATTTTATGAATAGTGTATCTGAAGTTGCTGCTAGCACTTGAGCATCTGAGGGACTTCAGGAGAGCAGGAGGGGTGGAGACTGAAGTCACCCTGGATTTAATCTTTGTGTAAAGCAAACCAATCAACGTAGTCTCTACAGGTGATAATCCTGAATAATGGGTACATTCTCCCCCAGCATCCATAGAGTAGTATTAAGTGCCTGTAACATGTCCAAGCACACTGACTACGCTGGAGAACCAGTGGGGGGAGGAACACAGGCAGAAAACACAGGTAAAAGCCTGGGCCCTGAGCTTGGGTCTCTGCTGGGGGAATCTCACCGCTCCACATGCCCAGGCCTGCTTGTCTCGCCCTGTGTCCACAACCCTCAGTCCCCATGCCCTGAGGCCTCACTACTCCTTCCCCAAAACGCAGACACTTGCCTCACCCTGAGAAGGGGACACAGCTGGCCCTTGGTGGTATCGTGGGACACTTGCTCATGGTGGGCAGGAAGAGATATGACACAGGGTCCTCCGTGAATCCTTTGAACCCAGATGACAGGCTTGTAAGAGAACAGGGCACTGACAGAGCTCCGGCAGCCGCACACTCCTGTGGAAACGAAGGGCATCCCTCTGACAAACCTGCAGATGTCTTCTCACCGACGCCACAGGGAGCCAGGCCGCATTGAGTGAGGTTGTCAGCATCAGACGCTGGAAATAATGGTGGTACAGATGCTGGCAGTGACCAGAGAGCCCAGTGAGGGTAGGAAACAGAGCCCCCCTCTGCAGGAATGAGTGGCAGCCTGCAGGCCAGGTGTGTGTGGAGAGAGCTGGACCTCTCCACAACCTCCCCAGACACCAACCAGGAGGAGACAGGACCACCCAGTGATTCTTCCAGAGGAGGGAAAGAGGTTCAGTGATGGCACTGTGAGAGACTGTCAGTGAGAGGCTTTTTCTAACATTGTCTTTGAAGGGGTTATCCGCTGACCGTACCCAGCCAGTCTGCTAAGGCATAGAAAGCATGGGTTACATGGACTTGAAACTAAACTAATTGACTTCTGTAGCCACATTAGAATAATGTGACTTGTTTAATATTTTTCCTTAATAAGCCACTACTTTAAAACTGTTACATACTCATGATTATGGTAGGATAAGGAATTTATGTGTATATAAAAGACTTCACTATCCCCCCTTTTTAGGCAAGGAAATTGACACTCAGAACGACTAAGTGAGACTCAGACCTAGGTTTCCCCCACTGTTCCCACCCTTTTCTTTTCACTGTTCCCCTGTAAAATGTGGCATTTCAACGATCTGACTTGTCCCAAAAACAACCCTTTGATTTACTGTGTTGCTGATCCACTTACATTTAGTTCATTCAGACTGACTGAGTTTTCAAATGGTGTGTACCGAAAACAAGCTGATAAAAATGTATGGAGGCATCACCATTTGGTTTAAGTTTATCTGCTTATGACTCAACCCCACAAAGATAATTGCAGAATAAGATGTTAGACTGGCTTTGCAAAGCGAAGTTTCAGTGCTTTTGTTTTAAAGATCAACAAAAGGGAAAACACTGAACAAAAGTAGGGGGTTTGCAACATGTCCTGAAAGCTGGACTGACTCAGTAGCTTATTTAGCTTCTTTGTGTTCTAAAAATAAATAAACATCTCTAAGACAGTGGTATTTTCCTTGCTCTTTTTCATTGAACTTTATTCCTTAAGCTTTCAGTTTTACTTGTTTATTTAGTTACACACTTGCAGGGATAATGTCAAAAGATAGCCATAAGAGTGTTAACTTTGATATTTGAAATGTATTATTAATAAGAGTTGATGAATAAATCATGAATAGCAAGATGAACAATGAATATTTTTGAATCAACGAAATTGGTCCAAGCAGTGGTCAGAGTAGAGTAACTGGTGCCGGGTGAGCAATAGCTGCATCCTTCAAATGTTGCTAAGGCCAAAGGGTCGTGTAAATCCAGAAAAATGTGTCTGGAAATTTAAAAACAGTTCAAATAAATTTTCTGTAAAGTCTTTCTGGAAATTAAAAAAAAAAAAAAAACTTGCCCAGCTGGTGTGGCTCAGTGGATTGGGCCGGGCTGGGAACCAGAGGGTCCCGGTTTGATTCCCGGTTGGGGCACATGCCTGGGTTGCAGGCCAGGTCCCCGGTGGGGGCCATGTGGGAGGCAGCCATACGTTGTTCTTTCTCCCTCCCTTCTCCTCTCTCTGAAAATAAATAAATAAAATCTTTAAAAAAAAAAAAACTTGTGGGGAAATAAAAGTGATCTATAAGTAGCTTCACTGCTGCCATTCTCTCTCAATAATCATTTTAGTATTTAAAAGAAATTCCCTCCTCACCTCTTCTATTTTAATTTGCAATGTAAGTCAGGTAAGCTAGAAAGAAATTACTGAGGAAAATCATATTGTTGATGTCAGTGAGCTTCTTGGAATTTTTCACTGTTTCTTTTTTGAAAGAAATACAGATGAGTAATATTGTTTTCTTTTATCTTACTCAAAAACGATGCTGGCAGAATTGTTTTAAAAAAGCATTGTCGGCTGTCATGTTCATTTCTTCTCTAACATTTATGTTTAAGGTTTCATCTCTGTATAGCACTGATTAACTCTCAAATCACATTAATATAACATAGCATTGGGTTTTTTTTTTTGGTTCTGTACTTTTGCATTAATAATGCATACAGTTATTTGCAAAGAGAATTTTACATTCCTAGGAAGATGCCTTTGGTTAGGGGACTTTAAGGCTACCTCTGTACTAACACGCTCACTAATACATAGCTCCCAGCCTTTGCACTTTAATTCTGGAAGGCCCCTGAGCAAAGGTTTCTTGCTAGTTCCTCTCTAAGCGGATTTTCTTTTAGAACTCTGTCTTGGCCTTTTCAGACTACTGTAGCCAGATCAAGTGGCTTACAAACAACAGATGTTTGTCTCCCTGGAGCCTGGGAAGTCCAAGATTAAGGCTTTGGCAGGTTCAGTGTCTGGTGGGAGCCTACTTCCAGGTTCATAGGGGGTCATCTTTTTGCTGTGTCCTCACATGGTGGGAGGGGCCAGAAGTCTCCCTGGGGTCTCTTTGTAAGTGCACTAATTCCATTCATGAGGGCTCCAGCCTCATGATGGAGTCACCTCCCAAAGGCCCCACCTCCAAATACCCTCACATTGGGAATTAGGTTGCAATGTATAAACCCTTTTTGGGTGGAGAGGCACAAACATTTAGCCTTTAGAAAACTGATAGCTGATTTTGTTTATTTGACAATACATTGAGACCCAATTGAAGCATCTGTTTTGGAGAGGGAGGGCTGGGGTAGAATCTGCTGTCCTCCTCCAGAATAAATGACCTGGATATTTCTAGACAAGTTCGTCATAACCTCAGTTTCCTACCATGAGAAAGAATGTCTTTTCATAGTCAACGAAATGGAGATTTTTGATGCATTTTTTCTTTAGTTAATTTTTAAAGCTATTTTTCTCTATAGTACATCAGCTGCACAATAATTGAGGATGTTTGTATTTTAGAGACTGCAAGTAAGCTAATCAAGCACTCCATTGCTTTCCTCTTTCTTTTGGCATGGTTGGGAGTGGTGTTATACCATGTTAATTATTATGTATTTAGAACTCATTTAAAATATATAACCAAAGGGAACTTGTATTCCTTTGTTCATTACAGTCAAAGAAGTTCTAATTGAAAACACTGTGAGATATAGAAACTCATTGGGAAGTACATCTGTGTTGTCTTCAATGAGTTCCATCAGAGAGTAAAAAAAATCCATGTGAGAAAGATTGCTTGAAAACACTGGATTTGAAAACAAAGGTGATATAAAGAACTTATTGGAGAAATAATTCATTGCTGTCATTAGAGAAGAAAAAAATGACATGTCTGAATAAACGAGATGCAGACAAGGCCTTTACAGTGGGTGTGTGGCACTTGTCTCATCAGAACAACAGTGCACTGGATCATCCATGTGACAGTCATCTCTTCTTTCCTTCTCCCCTGGCTAGGTTGCTGTTTCTAGGCTCCACCACATCTGCCAGCCTCCACAATCCGAAACAACATCCCATCTTTCTCCAAAGCTGAACGTCTCCTTTTCCCTCGTACCACATTTGCTGGCTAATTTTTCCCTTCTAATGTCTACCAAATGAATATACTCTAACAAATTATGTATACCAATCTGATGGCCATCTAGGACAGTGGTAAAGGCATGGATAAAAATGAGACCAGGTTGTTAAACAATTAAACATTACTCAACAGGTTCCCAAGGGAAAGCACTGATAACTACTTTAAGTTTTATTGCCCCAGATTTGGGATAACTACTTCCCTCATAACCCTGAGCGTCATGAAGATCCTAACAAACAAGTGACTATAAATCTCGTACAGCATCTTTATGTGTTTTGCCTCTCGGAGTGTAGCTGCCATGGAAACAGTGACAACGGCTAAGCTCAGCTAGAGGCATTTGCTGTTATGTATGCCACACGTGAGATATGGTTCTCTCCTTCCTTCAAAGCAGGAGGGAGGTAATCTGAAGAGTGAGTAACATTCTAAAGACGTTGTAATGCATTAGCGTTCATTGCAAGGGTCATGTCTTGAGATTTTGCTCTATGTTGGACCTTATTATCTTCATTTTTAAGACAAAGAAACTGAGGTTGGAGAAGTTAAATGACTTTTCTAAGGGTCACATAGGTAAGATTCAAATCGGGGCAAGTCCGGTATCAGACTCTGGTATCACATAGCCTCTCTGCTATGTGGCCCCCAATCATTAGTGGCTATATGTGCACCTTTGCTTCCCTCAGTGCCCACTTCTTTCTCAATATTCTTAAATGGCTGCCACCTTTTGATTCCACAGAAATAGTCGTATTTAAATCCTAAAATTGTGCCCTGGCTGCTGTGACTCAGTGAATTGAGTGCTGGCCTGTGAACTGAAAGGTGGCCGGTTCAATTCCCAGTCAGGGCATATGCCTGGTTGCAGGCCAGGTCCCTAGTTGAGGGCAGTGAGAGACACCAATGGATACATCTCTCACACATCAATGTTTCTCTTCCTCTCTTTCTCCCTCCCTTCCCCTCTCTGTAAAAATGAATAAATACAAATCTTAAATAAAATCCTAAAGTTGTTTTAGTCAATTTTAAGTTTTTCAGTCTTCTGAGCTTCTAGTTATATTTTACACAACTTTCAGTTCTTAGAAATATGACATATTAAATAAATTGAGAAATTTTTGCTATAAACACTTATTATTGCTGAAAAGAAACAGTTATTACATAGCTGATTCATAAGTGATATCTGTAGGAGACAAAAATAAACAGTTAGGTTAGGACATGCAGATGCCACAATCCTGGGGAGGGGATACAGCTGTGGCAGGGAAATATGCTTTCCTAGATCCAGGAGTTTGGATTCAGATGCCCTCAGGGTGTGATACCTTAGGCTCTGGGCTCATGCAAAATACAGAGTTAGAATCAATAAGTCTGCAAGACACTGGTGCAGCCACTGTGGAAAACAGGATGGAATTTCCCCAGAAAACTAAAAATAGAACTGCCTTTTGACCCAGCAATTCCACTGCTGGGATTATACCCTAAGAGCCCTGAAACACCCATTCAAAAGAACCTATGCACCCCAATGTTCATAGCAGCATTTTTTACAATAGCCAAGTGTTGGAAGCAACCTAAGTGCTTATTGGTAGATGAGTGGATCAAAAAACTGTGGTACATTTACACAATGGAATACTGTGCAACAGAAAGAAAAAAGGAGCTCCTACCCTTTGCGACACCATGGATGGAACTGGAGAGCATTGTGCTAAGTGAAGTAAGCCAGGTGGTGAAAGACAAATACCATATGATCTCACCTTTAAGTGGAACCTAATTAAAAAAACAAACAAGCAAGCACAATATAACCAGAGACATTGAAATAAAGAACAAACTGACAGTAACCAGAGGGGAGGGTAGAGGAGGATAACAGGGGCAAAGAGGAGAAGGGTCATCAAGTAACATGTATAAAGGACACATGGACAAAGCCAAAGGGAGGTAGGATAGAGGGTGGGGAGGTGGGGAAGGGTGGGGCAGTGGGGAGTAGGGGCAGGAAATGGAGACAACTGTACTTGAACAATAATAAAATAAACAAACAAATAAATCTTCATGACCCTCAAAAAGCTATGTTCTTAGTGAAAATATGAACTTTTGTTTTTAAGAGGCATCTCCCTGATAGCAAATAGAGTCAACAAAGAAGCTTGCCAATTTGGATTCTAAGTGGAAGGAAATAGTCTCTCCCATGAGTATCTTTAACCTTATTCCAGCTCTCATTCTGGTTTAGGATTTGAATTTATAGGAAGGTTTGAAACCATTTTCCTTAAAGGAAATCTAAATGTTATCAGCTTTAAGAGCCACACAGTCTCTGTGGCAGCTATTCACCCCTGTCATTGTAGAATGAAAACTGCTGTAGACAGACAATATGTAAACAAATGGGCTTGTTTGTGTTTCAATAAAACTTTATTTACAGGAGGTGGGAGAAGATGAAAAGGGTAAAGGGGGTCAAATGCATGGTGACAGAAGGAGACTTGGCTTTGGGTAGTGAGCATACAATAGAATATGCAGATGTTTTATTTTAAGGTGTACAACTGAAATTTATATAATGTTATTAACCAATGTCACCCCAATAAACTGAACAATCCAATTAAAAAATGGGCAAAGGACCTGAGTAGACATTTCTCCAAAGAGGACATAAAGATGACCAAGAGACATATGAAAAGATGCTCAACATCACTAATCATCAAAGAAATGCAAATTAAAACCACAATGAGATACCACCTCACACCTGTCAGAATGACTAGCATTAATAAACATTTTAAAAAACTGTACTTACAAAAGAAGGTGGTGGTTTGCTGAATGCTGATTTATATAGTCTGCTTGGTCCAACCAAAAGCTGGACCTGTCCAGTGATAACCCTAAGGCTCCTGAAGAAGCAAACATAAAGGATCACTGTACTAGCTCTAGCTGGGAGGAGTGCCCTTGCCAAAGATGAACATGCATTCCTGAATACAAAGCCTACAAGGAAGCAGTTCACCATGTCTGAGAGTCAGGAGACACAGTAATCAAGATGATTTGGTTTCCTGAGACCCTCAGATAGTAGAACTATTAGATAAGGACTATGAAATAAATATGATGTAAGTGCATAAAAGAAAGTCTCTAAAATACAAGAAAGTAATAACAGGCTAGGAAACACCAGCATGTAAATTTGAAAAAAATAATCGAATAGAATTTCTATAAATGAAAGACAAAAGTCACTGAAATGAAACATCAATAGAAAAGTTAAAGAATGGAAGTGAGCCTTAATAAACTGTAAGCTAGGTCTGAGGAAATCACCAGTGCTATATTACTTGGAGAGATGAAGAGATGGAAAATATTTAAAAGAGGTTAATTTGGGATGAAGAAGAAAATAAAAAGATCTAACTTAAAACTACCCTTATACCACATATGAGTCTCTGGAGAAAGAAAATCAAGAGAATGGAGAAATGAAATATCGAAAGCTGTACTACTTGAAAAAAGTTTAGAATTGCTAAAAGATGTAGCCCTCAGATTCATGATTCACAATGGGCCTTCAACAGAACAGTTTAAAACTGATTAGTGAAAAAGACAAATCACCAACAAAGGGATGATCATTCCTTTGGAGTGACCCCAGACTCCTTAACATTAATAACCGAAGCAAAGACAGTGGATAATTTTAAAGCGCTAAGAGAAAAGTCTACGTCAGAATTCTATACCCAGTTGGACAATCATTTGAGGGTGAGAAAAAAATTTGTATTTTAGACTACCATTTCATACCACTGATTATCCTAGCCTTCTTAAAGCTCTCTTCTTCTTTCCTTCTGCCTTCCAGATTATCCATTTCTTCTTAGTTATGATGTCTTTGTCTTCTTTCCAACCAACTCGTGAAAACCCCAAGAAAACTTATTCTTGACTCTCTGCTCTTCTTTGTCATTTACCCTCAAGTGTTCAGGCCTTTGTGACCTACAGATTCATGTCCCTTCTGCCCACATCTCACCAAAACTCTGGTCCCAGGTCATAATGTCCATGTGATGGTGTGACTCTAAGTGTTGAAAGTTGCCACCCGTGGCCAAATCGGGTATCTTTTCCAATGCTCCTATCTCTGTCAATGCCATCATCAGTTCCCAGTTACCTAACATTAAAGCTTGGGGGTCATTGTCCCTCTTTTCCTCAACTCTCATACCCAATCTGTTACTGCAACTTATTATATGTATTCAAAATATTAATTCATTCTTATTGCAACATCACTTAATTTGAGCATTTTGTCTCTATATTCATGAAGTGGTCAATAGCTTCCTCCAGGACTTTTTGGATTCCAGGCTCTGTCTCTTCTGATCCACCCTGAAGGCTGTTACCAGGTTACTTTTACTTTCTTCCTGGTAATCACCTCCCTTGGCTCTTTACTCTTCATTAATAAAAATCCAGCTTTATTACATTAGCATTGAAATGCTCTGATGTTCTGGACCTGTAGTTTGAACTCACTTCATCAGTTGCATAATTCCCCTTAGCTACTTCCACATCTTATTCTGGACCATTTTGTTTTCCTTCCTTATTTATATTTTTACCTCATGTCTTATGTCTCATTACCTTAAAATCTTGTTTTGCATTATGTTAAGACTGAAGTGTTATTTTGTAACTGTATAAGCCCTCCTAAGTGACATACGTATATAATAACACAGGGCTTTATGGGGACTCCGTATGTATGTGTGTGTATGTTCCGCACCTTTATCTAAGTAGAAAGCCTGAACTTGAAGAATGCCTCTAACATGAGGGACTTCAGAAAACTTGGCAGACTAAGAGAAGGGATGTCCTGAAAAAGGAGGAGGCTTTGTGGCCCATCAGGTCGCATCACTAGAGACTGTCTCTATTTCTTGGCTGTCCTGGGCTTTATGGCTCAGTCCCCAACTTGATTAAAGTTCCTTAATGATGAAAAGCAATAGCAACACTGTTCTTCATCACTTTTACATCTTCTTCCCCTTCTCTATATCCAATTCTGGCTACACAGAAGGTGCTTAATAAATACTGGTTGTATAAATGACTGAGCAGCCTCTGGGAGTATTACCGTACAACTTGGTGAATTTTCCACTTGAGCTGAAGTAGATCCTTTAGGAGCTGCCCCCTCAATGTACCACCTCTGAGCAGACCTGTTGTTTCCTGGGTTACATCCTATGTTGGTCTCTCCTAGAATGTATGTCCTTCTAATAAAAATTTAAATTCTCGGGCCCCTTTCACTTTCTCCTGAAAGGCTTTCGAAATTAGGCAATGGTAGATGTCTTTAGGAAATGTGTCTTTATGTTTTTAACTCATTTTCTATCAAATATTGATATACCTTCATGTGATATCGGCCATACTCTACAGAAGCTCATTTTTATCAGTGTAAACATGATAGGTATATTTTTCTTCAGTTTTTAAAAAATTCTCTATGAAACAAATACTGGAGATGCTTAAAACAAGTAACATTCTTGATTAGCCTTTTAAATACTGTCTCCGTTTTGTCCGACTCTGATACTTGCAAGTGTGGCCTCCACCTGCCTTGCACAATCTGCTGGCAGCTTTGGACCCGTGACAGCAGAGACTGCCTGTTGGTGCCACGGAGAACAAAGCACGCAGTATTTTAAGCACCATTACTCTCAAAAAAGGCAATGATTGCTGACCTCTTTAAAGTACCAGAAAAGAGATGGTACTTTTTTTTTTAAACAATTCATCATGACAAAAGGACTCAGATGGGGCAAAGGACAGACGGTTCTCGTTATGAACTACCCATAACCTAATTACCGTGCCCTACCATAAAGAGAATGCTTGTATGAAAATGGAGAGAGAAAAATAGCATCAGAGATTTTAAAAATCTACAATAGTATTTTTGTGCCATCAAATTGTTTAAAACCACAGTGTAATGATGAATACATTTATAATACGGTGAATACTGTGAAGCCAGAAAAACTTTTGGCATAATAAACATCAAGAGTCATCAAGTATTTACTTGAGTCAAAGGTAATACAGACACTGGCAAAGGATCAACTGTAAATATGTGTTAAGCTCTTTTTCGAGGTGTGCTCTAGCATCGCCCCCATGTTGTCTGGAGTAATGACCATTCCACTCTGACTTGATGTTGTTGTGAGAGTTCACTAAGCCTGACCTACATGGAGAGAACTTTTCTGAATGCTGATTAAGTTTTAATGCTACATGGTGCTTGGACGTTTTCAAACATAAAGATACCCATAGGGTTTGGAAGAATCTGAAATTATTAACATCAATGAAATAATTGATATGTGACTATCTTGCTAGCTTTGTTGATATTTCTTTGCTTCTTTATACATAAGTCATATTGGATCGTCATCAATAAGGCAATGTAGAATGTAATATGGTGTATAAGAAAGGGTGCTCTAAAATTGAGACAGGCTTTTTTATCACTTAAGTGTACATACTCACATAATAAGAATTTCCAGTATTTTTTAATCCTTACCTGAGGATATGTTTGTTGATTTTAGAGGGAGAGAGAGGGAGAACATCAACATGAGAGAGAAACATCAACTGGTTGCCTTCCTTATGCAGCCCACTGGGGATCAAACCCACAACCTAGTACGTGTCCTGACCAGGAAACAAACCCGCATCCTTTTGGTGCCTGGGATGACTTTCCAACCCACTGACCCACGTAGCCAGGGTGGAATTTCAGGTATTTGGAAGATAGAATGATAACTCTGTAGAGAATACACATTTGTGTGGCGATCATTCCTTTTTATGGATGTTTTAGAAGGGAGGGCTGCCAAGTGAGGGCTCATCTCTTGAGAACTCTCCGTGCTGTGCTGTAACTGTGCCCCTTGGACCCACGCCCCGCCTCAGTGGTCAGCAGTGATGATGAACGCTGCTGGCAGCATGGTTTTCAGAAAGAACAATCAAAACAGACTCTGTTTGTTGTCCTGTGGACTGGTTCCAAGAAACATTTTTGTCTCTGGATGATCAAAGCGTGGTCTGATAGGCCAAGAATGCAATAATTGTTATAATTAGTCAATGATTTTTCAGCGAAAAAGTTACTAGTGACTACTTACTAACTCATTTGCATGCTAATGTCTTTGGGGGGAAAAGAAAAGTTTTGAAGCTTAATTATTTTTCAATGTTAGAGCTATTTCTGGATTCAATTGTTGGGATAACATAAAGGAGATGGTGCTTAGGCTATGTCCTCAGAGGATCCTGTAAGGTGGCTGGTACAACCTGTGTGTGGCTTCTGGCATCTCAGTTCAAGTTGCCCAGAATGACCGTCCCCTGAGGCTCAAAGGCAAACAAAGGACAGGGGAGGGGAGTTGCCTAGGACTTATAGATTCTATTATTTGTCCACAGGAAAGAAGATTCAAAACACCTGTCATGTCTCATGATCAAAAAGCAACATAGCTAAACCAAACACAGGGCAGCAATGATCAACTTACTGTGAAAGAAAATGAAGCGAGTACCTGCACATGGGCCTTTCCCAAGCCCTGAAAACTAACTTAGAAGACTCTAAAATGTGAGTCACTGCCTTCCTGTCAACATTAGCTACCTGAGAATTCTTTTCTCTTGTCACCATGAGGGAAGGAATTCTTTTTCTTTGTTGGCCTAATAGGAGAGAAGACTGGAAGATTCCTACTTTCCAAACTGTGGGCTATGGTAGATGGTGGTTTTGGAACTAGGGGGATATTCCAGCATCCTGGATTGCAGGTTGAAATGTCACCGTTTTACCGTCGAAACAGTAGGGAACTAGAGTTCTTTGGTGCAGCTATGTGGGGGTTCATAGCTTTGTAAGGCCTGCTAGAAACCCAACCACTATTTAAATTTTTTTTTTTTTTAAGATTTCACTTATTTTTTAGAGAGAGGGGAAGGGAGGGAGAAAGAGAGGGAGAGAAACATCAATGTGTGGTTGCCTCTCACATGGCCCTCACTGGGGACCTGGCCCGCAACCCAGGCATGTGCCCTGACTGGGAATTGAACTGGGACCATTTGGTTCCCAGCCCGTGCTCAATCCACTGAGCTACACCAGCCAGGGCTAAAATTTTTTAAATTTATTTTTTAATTATAGTTGACATACAATATTATATTAGTCAGATTACACCATAGTGATCAGACATTTACATTAACTTCTAATGGGGTCAACACAACGAATCTAGTACCCACCTGTCACCATTCATAGTGATTACACTATTCTTTACTAAGTCCCTATGCTGTCCTCGACATCCCATGACTAATTTTTAACTTGCAGTTTGTACTTTTTAATCTCCTTAACTTTATTTTTTAAGATTTTATTTATTTACTTTTAGAGAGAGGGAAAGGGAGGGAGAAAGAGAGGGAGAGAAACAGCAATGTATGGTTGCCTCTCACATGGCCCTCACTGGGGACCTGGCCTGCAACAGGGATTCCTGTTGGGATTCCTGACTGGGAATCGAACCGGGACCCTCTGGTTCCCAGCCCACACTCAATCCACTGAGCTACACCAGCCAGGGCTCCTTAACTTTTTTAATCCCCCATTTTTAACACAGTTCCCCTAGGAATATTTGCTTCTAAGTTCCAAGTGTATTCACGCATATTTATTTTGAGAGTAAAACAGAGCAGTCGTTAGACTGAGGACAACTTGAATTTGGATGTCTCCCTTGCTCATCCTCTCCCTGGGGAATAGTTTCTCTAATATTCCCCAACTCTTTTTAGTGGGTATTTCTGTATCATTTCTTTTATGGTGTTTTACGTATTTTCATCATTAATCTTATAAATTCTTATGTCAGTGTCCCAAGTCCTTCAGAAAACCACTGTACCAGTAATGGTAGAAAAGTTCTAAAACCAAAGTTAGAATTTTAGTGAAAAGATGTGCTTTGGTAAGTGCAAGGAAAAGTGGTGAGTTTGTTGGCTTGCTGCTTCTAAAGGTAGGAAGGTACACTATTATTAACACTTACGGGCCACTCCTGTATTTTCAAGGGTTCTGTCAGTTAGGCTCGCAGTGGCGCTGCCACGGGAGCAGGTGACAAATATCGTTAATACAGAGCAAATTACTGTAGTGGATGACATGCCCCGTTTGTCATTTGTGCCGCCTTTGTGTTTGGCTGGAATCCACACAGTGTCACACTTATGGAGAGAAAGTACTCATTTAGGAAAAGTACATTTTCTTCTTTTATATGAAAATTCTTTCAGGCTCTCTCCAACCAACCCACCAAATAAATAAATAAATTCCACAGTGAGTAGTAAAGCCAAAACACCACCGTTGATCATCCATACATAACTATCCTTGAAAATGTGAAAATGAAAGGAATTGAAAGTTTTCCCCTCTTCATCCCCCCACTGTGCAGCCTCCCCAATCAGTCATTTCTTCTCTGGGAAATAACCTGGACTAAGAATACATCCAAAATACATCCTTAAGCAAAGCGAATTTTAGAAGAGGTTTTCTGAAGCCTCCTGGTAATAAAAAATCCCATTGATTTTGATGTACATATGGATCAGGACTTTTCTAGTGCATTCCTTGCCAGCATCACTGAATTCTTCAAGAAATTGGATTCAAATATTAGAAACATATCTATAAGTTTGGAGAGTTTTCACCATGATTTTAATCAGTACTCTTTTTAGTTGCATGTAACAAAATCTCCAATTAGTTCAAGGGGAAAAAATACAGTATGTTTGTTCACATAACAGTGAAGTCAATTGTTGAAGAGAGTTGCAGGAATCAGGGGCTTGGAGTTTGGAACTGAATGTGATGACTCCAGGAACCTCTTCTTAGTATCATCTCTCTCATTCATTCCTACTTGTCTCTGCTCATCTTCATTCTCCAGAAGAACAGGGAAGCTACTTAAGAACAAGGAAGATGGCCACAGACAGCCCCAAGGTTATTTTCAACAGTTTAAGAACTGTTCGAGAGAGCAAACTTTCCCTCTAATTTGGGAAGATCTGAGTAAAGAACGCATAGCAGCTGGCTTAGACTGCAGCTTCATCACGTGAACGAATCATCATTCTGGGGAGGGAGGCAGTAGTAACACAATGGGCCCACCACGGCCCTGGAGTGGCTGTGGAGTGGCTGTATGTTTCATAGTCCCAACAGCAGAAGGAAGTTCACTAGAAGAAGGAGACTATTGGAGCTGGGAGGCAGATGGAAACACTGCTTACACAGTATATCAGATTATTACTGTTAGGAATTTGTATCCATTCAACGGTCAGGACAGGTAACATAAGACACTCATACTGGGTAATTTGAACAGATCTTAATAAAAGGACTCTTTACAGAGATGTGAGGAGGAGGCCAGGAAACCACGGTGATGCAATTCTCTGGGGCTAGTAGGAGTAAGGGCCTTACCCGTCTGGGCCTTATCGATCTTAAGTCTGGTCCAGGGATGCAGCCCATCGCCTCTCACAGTGACCATTTTATGGAAGAAGGTGGAGAGTACATATTCCACGGTGGTGTTGTTCCCTAGCTCCCATCTCCTGCTGATGTACCCTGTTGGCTGAACCTATCTAGAAGCCAGAGAACAAAGGAGTCCATCGATGGAGTCCTTACAGGTCAGCCTACCAGTGCAGAGACCAGAATGGAAAAGGGTGGAAATCTGGAGGGACAAACAGAAACTTTCCAGCACAGTGTTACACACACATATGCTCACTATGATAGAAACAAGCATGCAAATGAGTGTCTAATAAATATCATTATATATTATGTAATGCATAATAATTATAGTATATTACACAATGTATTATAATTATATTATTATGTATTGCATATATTGCCTGAAAGAAATTCAGAGACACAGTGTGGTGTGATGGAAGCTTGTCGAGGCAAGCTAACTTGGATTTGATCTGTGCTCTAATCTTGGTCACTTCCACTTTGGCCTGCCGATGCTGGGTCGGCCAGGGCAGCTATATCTGCAGACTAGATGTGTCAAAGCCCCAGTGTGCTACAACTTTCACTATACCTAAATCAGCCACATGTGAATGATCAGCTCCAATTAAAGTAGTGATACCATGGCTACCAAGCAGAGTATAATTTGACTCATTTATTTGTAAAGTTCTAAAATCTTTTTGGTGTTTTATACTGTTTTGGCTTTGCAGTTATGAACATCCATGATCACTGGAAAATGCTAAAAATGCTGCTTAACTATTGATAACAACAACAAAAAAAACACCCTCATTAGTGGGACTAATTTTTTTCATGTGGTCAGAAAGTTTTACTATTAATTAAGCCTTTATATCAATGGTTGGCTTCTAGTTTCTTTAAAGGAAGGCATGATGATGATGATGATGATGATGGTGATGATATTAATGGAACACTATGTCTTCACACATATTATTTTTCCCACAACTATGACTCAGTTACTATAATCCCTATTTACAGGTAAATAACCTGCAGCTCAGAGAGGGATAATAAAATAAAATCACACTTTTAATTAGCATTAAAACCCATTTTCAAATCTGGTCTGTCTGGTTCTAATTCTTGTCCTGTTGGCTATAGACTATTGACTCCCAAGAGATAGCTCTTCTGACCTACTGGGTGAATACATTTACTTTATATTATTATGAAACAGTAAGCTATGATTCATTTCACAGTTATTTCTGATTATTTTTATAATTTTTCTATTTTTATTAGTTAAAATATATATAATGTCAGATTACTAGACTAATAATGGAATAACTAGTATATTAAGGAAAACATTTTTTAAAAAAAGTAAACATTATTTTCACCCTGGCTGGTGAGGCTCAGTGGGTTGAGTGCTAGCCTGTGAACCAAAAGGTCACTAGTTTGATTCCCAGTCAAGGCACATGCCTGGGGTATGGGCCAGGTCCCTGGTTGGGGGCATGTGAGAGACAGCCAATTGATATTTCTCTACCTCTCTTTCTCCCTTCCCCTCTCTCTAAAAATAAATAAATAAATATTTTAAGAAAATAAACGTTATTTTCACCCACAAATTGAATATTTCTCATTATTTAAAACATAAGAGAAATTGGGGTAAAATCTAGATGTCCATAAAAAAATAAAAGGTGTCATATAAATAATAATAAACGTTTTAAACAGTTTTTCTTTTAATGAATTTTTTTATTAAGAGAGTATTTTGTGTATATGTAGGGGGGTATTTGCTTCTTTGTTTTTTGACATCAAGTTTGAGTTTTGTATCTGTTTTTTATAAATTATCCTCATTATTTAATAAGCTTAACTACTATTTCAATCAAGCTATGTTAAGAATATACAATCAAAGTACTTTCAGTTTTAAAATTTACGTAAGAATAATTTCTTACATAAAAACAGACCTTACTATACTCAGAAGACCAAAATTCACTTACTGTGTGACTCGTTTAAGACTTTATATTCAAGCATGATATGAAGAGATCTTTAATTACCTAGACAAAACCTCTTAAGTAACAGAGTGATGGTGATTAACATGTGGGGGGAGGGGGGGAACCCAGAGGCTCCAATTTAATTGAACAAAGCATCACCGTCTCCAATAAACTCCTGAAACTTAGACATGCAAAGCAGTGCTGCTGTGGTGGCAGGCAGGTGGCACTTTCATTTTCTTTTTCATTTACTGAGGAGAGGATGTAATCGGGAGTCTCAAGTCCATAATACATGCCAAAGAAAGAAAAGTCAAGGTGTCTCTGAAAATAGTATTTGAACACATCATGATTAAAATGTCAAAGGTTAAATACAAAGAGAGAATCTTACAAGCAGCGAGAGAAAAGCAGTTCGTTACCTATCAGGGAGTTCCCAAAAGATGCTCAGTTGATTTCTCAAAAGAAACTTTGCAGGCCAGAAGGGCTTGGCAAGAAATATTCAAAGTGATGAAAAGCAAGGACCTAGAGCCAAGATTACTCTACCCAGCAAAGCTATCATTTAGATCAAAGGGCAGATAAAATACTTTCCAGACAAGGTAAAGCTAAAGGAGTTCATCATTACCAAACCGGTATTATATGAAATGTTAAAATGTCTTCTTTAAGAAGAAGAAGAAAAATATGAACAGTAAAATGGCAATAAATACATATCTATCAACAGTTGAATCTAAAAAACAAAATAGACAAGCAGAACAGAAAAGAATCACAGACATAGAGAACATTTTGATGGTAGCTAGATGGGAGCAGGGTCGGGGGTGTGGAAAAGGTGAAGGGATTAAAAAGTACAAACTGGTAGGTACAGAATAGTCATGGGGATGTACAGTACAGCTTAGGGAACATAGCAGCCAAAGAACTTACATGCATGACCCATGGACATGGACAACGGTGTGGGAATTGCCTGAGGGAGTGGGGGCCTGTATGAAGGAAGGCAAGGAGGGAAATTGGGGCAACTGTAACAGCATAAACAATAAAATATAATTTAAATTAAAAACAATTTTAAAACAAAAATAAATAAAAATAGTGTTGGAACCAGGGATGGGGGAGGGTGGGGTGAGGCGGAAGGAGAGGCCTGGTGAGATAGGCATTTTCAAGTTACATCTAACCTTTAAAATTTTAATTTTACTGTTTTTGCTTCAAATTTTAACTAGTAAGTAGAGGGGTTGGGGGAAACTGAATAAACAGCATAGGAGTAATCTTTGTTAATGAAGTTGTCAGCGTATTACATGTTTTATGTCACAGTTCTTGTGTAGCCAGGAGCCCGAACCTGCTCTGAAGTCGCAGAACAGTGCGTCTAGCAGTTCCCACCAAACCATCCTTAAACTAAATGAATTTATTATCCTGAGCAATCAGCAGGAGTCCAGATTAGAACATGATGACACTGGATCTACATCAATTATTTGATTTCCAGGGTGATGGGATCAGGGAGTTTCCCTGGCGTTGGAATTGCTCTGTCCCAAGTGCAAATAGTGTGCCAGTTGAGAAACACGGGCATTTTTATGACTTATCCCCCATAAAATGCAAACACCTGTGGTGGAAGTACTTCATTAAGCTGGCCAGCACTTTTCATCTTTGGCTGAACAAATTTTTGAGAACTTTTCCTAAGCCTGGTAATGTTTAGCAGAGACTGAATAAGAGTGCGGAGGCCAAGAAAACTGGAGGATTGCATGGGTAGGACACCAAGGGAAAGACTGGAAGGGAAAAGAGAAACTTTCTCACTTTCCCTGTGCAGATGGAGCTGGTCATAACGCAATACAAACGGGACTTAGTTACTGCATCAGTATTTCCAACTGATAAGGCAATTTGTCATCTAAAACCCAACTGGACTCAATAAAACATATTGATTTCTGTTCAAGAAGATGAGATTTTTGTGGTTGCTGTTTGGTTGGTAAATTGCATGGTTTTACCAGCCAGACTTCTACCATGTATTTAAAGCACAGGTTTTGGAATACTGACTTTTATTTTTAGTTCTGCTTTAATTTGATGTCCTATACAAGTCAATACATGAAAATTGGTCATCTACCTAAGTATACACCTTTTTTTTTTTTAAGATTTTATTTATTTTTAGAGAGAGGGGAAGGGAGGGAGAGAGGGAGAGAAACAGCAATGTATGGTTGCCTCTCATATGGCCCTCACTGGGGACCTGGTCCACAACCAAGGCATGTGCCCTGACTGGGAATTGAACCGGGACCCTTTGGTTCCCAGCCCACGCTCAATCCACTGAGCTACACCAGCCAGGGCTGTATACATCTTAAAAAAAAAAAAAAAAAAAAAAAAAAAATTGGGATATCAATGTAAATTCAGGCTTGGAGTCCACTTTTTTTCTCACTAAATATAATATGAGCATATACTTATGTTACTAAATAATCTTGAACATGGAATTTTAATTGCTGCATAGTATTCTATTTTATTGCATCAGCACAACTGATTTAATAAACCCTTTATTATAGAATATTTAGACTATTACCACTCTTTAAAAATTATTATAGATAGTGCTGCAAAGAAATCTTGATTATTTATTCATAACCAATTTCTGGAAATAGAATGGTGAATTTTCAAAAAGGGCCTGAAATTTAAGGTCCATATAATGTGGGAATCTTGATTTTTCTATCTTCTCTAATCCAATACCCATTGAGACTCAACACTTGGTTATTTAATGTATCTGGTTTACATGAGTGTTCTTTAAAAGCCGTGGTTCTACTATAACTGAGGAGGAAAAAAAGCCATAAAGAAAAAAATCAAGCAGCAGGACGGGAAATCTAAATCTGAGAGTCACCCTTTCTCTGTGTGTGTTTATGTGTGTGTGACAGAGAGGTATTTTGTTTCATTTTTGTGCCTGAGGAAATGGTCGGAGGGTTAACCCAGTGAGAGCTTGGCAAACATGAAGGGGCTCAAGACTGGAATTGGGAAGTTAGGAATGATATTTGGTGATAAGCTGTAAGTGCTGAAACATTATCTGCAAAAAATTAACGTAGAATTTTAGTCAAAAATGTTTTAATAACATTTTCATATACATAGGTAATCTTCTTGGCAGCAGTGAGAAGGACACCAGGTGTTAGACTGGCAGGGTCAGACTGGACCAGATCTTGGTTCAGCAACCTTGGAACTTGAGTTCTGGCTGGGAAAGAATTCAGAATGAGACTCAAGCTGTAATTTATTTGGAAACTCACAGAGGTGGAAGAAGTGAGTGGAAGGAATAGGAGGCTCAGGAAACAAGTCACAGAGGCAAAAGTAGGGACCTTGGAGCTTAGGAGAGAGAAGGGTAGAGGTAGCAAGCTTGAGGGGGAAGTGGAGAGGGACAGAAAAGGAGTGTGCTGGGTCTCCTGTCCTAAGGATTTTTAAAGCTGGGGGTTTTAGGGGAGGTACCAAGGGAGGATCTCAATAGAATATTCATCAGCTTTCTAGGTGTGTCCTTTCAGGTTTGTGGTCCCCACTGATTGGTCAGCGGCAGGGCGGGGAGTCAATGCAGTTGATCCAGGCATCACCCACCCGGTATTGCTGCTTTTCTGGGCCTGGAGCTGAAACACAATAGAGACCTAGATGTATTTTTTTTTTTCATAAGCCTCACCTGAGTATATGTTCATTAATTTTGTAGAGAGATGAGGGTGGGGGGAGAGAGACAGAAAGAGAGAGAGACAGAAAGAGAGAGAGAGAGAGATCAGTGGGAGAGCGAAACATCAATTGCTTTCAGTTGCCCCCTGTATGTGCCCCCAACCAGGGATGAACCCGGAGCTATTTGGTGCATGGGATGATGCTCCAACTAACTGAGCCACCTGGCCAGAGCGAGGCCTAGATGTATCTGATGCAGGTCAGAACCTCCTCATCCTGGGGTCTTAGTACTTAAGGGCTATTTTCTGGTCCCCTTCTTGGTTCTCCCTCTAAGGGGGTCTAACCTGCATGACTAGCGTCATGCCAGGGGGGAAAGGTCAGGGGAGGGTCTAAACCACATGACCAGGGTTATGATAGGGGAGTAAAAGTTACCTTGGGGGAAAGGTCCTCCTTTTCTCAGTTGCTAGGCACCTGGGACTTTCTATACATGGCCCATGTGTTTGCTCTGTTCATGTTATCTAAATACCTACTCCAATTGAATTATAATCAGAAAACTAGGTTGGAAGAACAATTCTGACTATTAAATAGGCAGGTAAACAATCAATTCAATTCAACAGCATAAGTGCTTACAATGTATAAAATTAAACTTGTGGCTCTCCCTACCTATCCCCTTCAGTTTGTTTTAGTAGTTTAAGCAAGATTTAAATGTAGTTTTTTTGGTGTTTATTAATCATCTGGGAGATAGACTCAAAATGGTGTGATTTTCCTCTTTTAAATTGTGTTATTAACTCTTGTCAATGTTGATCATATTGTGTTCGCACATCAAAGTTAAACTATGAAGAAGCCATGCCTTGGGAGATAAAATACTACAGATTTCTCAGACACTTTCAGAAATCACCTATTTCTTTCGCATTTTGTTAATGCAGCGGAGTCCCTCAAGTACCCTAAGTAAAAACCATTGTAAACTTTTTGAGGTAAAAATGTTATGTTCTACTAGAAATCATCTTTTCTGAAGATTCTTTAGGCTTTGTTTCAAAACCATAGCTTTGGGGAGCAGTCATATTTTGGAAACATGTCAATTTGCCACACACACCATCCCTCTCCATTCTGAAAAAAGTATGAAAACTAGGACAAGTTGATTTTAATTAATATTCCCATAAATCTCTCCAGAGTGCATTGTAATTTCCATTAATTTTAAAATGTTTCCAGAACCACAGGGGACAACGTTCCCCAGTTTAACTACATACTTACAAGTTAGTGCAGTAAATGTTAGTGTGGTATTTTGATTTAAGGCAAGGTTGTAGCAACCCAAAGCTGCTGGTTGAAAAACTAAGGATTGGATCCTGTGTATATGTACGTTATGAATTAGCTATCTACCAATGTCAGGAGACAAACGGGGATGAATCGTGTGAAATGAGGAGCTGTGCTGAGAGGAGAGGTACAAGTACAAAAGTTAGTGAACCATCTCTATAGAGGGTAGAGCAGTCATTTAGTTTGAAAATCTATATAGGAAAAAGCTATCACTTGTATTTTGTGCTACAACACTTCCTCACAGAACTCAGAACAATGTTTGACACCTGAATGTTAAACAGGGCTGAGATCACCCTGTATAAGAAAACGATCCACCACTTATCCTGTTACATAAAAATTATATTTAGTTTTCTTTCAAAGCATACATTTTAACTTTGACACTTTTTTTTTTTTTTTTGCTGACATTACTCTCTTATTGTGGTCCTTGGGAAAAGAAAAGATGACTCACATCACAGTGTTGTTCCTGGTTAGGTCAGGTGCTCCCAAATCACGCTGAACTGTCTTTCCACAGTTCCCTGTCACGGCCAGCCAAGCCTGGATACAGACCCTCAGAAATCCTAAACATAGAAAAAATCGTGGTGCCCTACCCCTACATAAGATTCTAAATAAAAACAATACTAATTTGTAAGATACAATCTAAAAAAATTGGATTTTTCTTTTAATATTGTTTCCTTTTCATCCTTTCTTTCCTCTCCCCTTTCTCTCTCCCTTCCTTACTTTTTTCTTTCTTTTGAATATAGGCTCAATTTTAGAGATGTTGAATTAAGTTTGTTAGGAATTATATTGGTGGTGTGATTATATAGGAAATGTTCTCATCCATAGGAAGTGCGTGCTGAAACATTTAGGGGATTCGTGTCATGGCGTTTATAATTTACAAATTGTTCAAAAAAAGAAAAATGTGTGTTATCTGTATGCTATGTGTGTGCATATATAGACGAAGAGAAAGACGGGAGGCAGACACACGGAGAGATTACAAATGTGACAAAAACATATTGAAGTGCCCGGCTGGTGTGGCTCAGTGGATTGAGCGCAGACTGGGAACCAGAAGGTCCCAGTTCGATTCCCAGTCGGGGCACATGCCTGGGTTGCGGGCCAGGTCTCCAGTGAGGGCCATGTGATATAGGCAACCATACATTGCTCTTTCTCTCTCCCTTCTCCTCTCTCTGAAAATAAATAAATAAAAAAAAAATCTCAAAAAAAAAAAAAAAACATGTTGAAGTATGTACTAGATTTTCAACTTTCTGTAGGGAAAAAACTCCCACAAAATTACCAAAACTAGAATACCAAATATCAAAAGAAACATAATTGATACTGTATAGAGCTAACATTGTTGGGGTTTTTTATGGTCTGTAAGATTTGGGGGAGACTACGGTATTGATTTAGTAGATTCATGAAAGCTGGATTTTTAGAGATCACTTTTAGCCTCACATTTTAGGGACGTGGATTTAGGCACACACATACAAACAAAGACCTGAGTTCAATCAACCTAAGAAGTCATTGGCCAAATGTCAATGGCTTTCTGAGAAAGTCCAGTACTCTAGGCAACCGGTTTCTTTATCTTTTCTTTTCCTTTCTTTCTTTTTTTTTGTCTGTGTGTTTTAAAAAAATATGTTTTATTACTATCAGTGCGAGGGGCCTGCAGGGGGTGGTGGGCAGCTAGGCGAGGGCAGCTGCGGCCTGTGAAGAGAGAGTGTCTGGGAAGCTGGAGGGAAGAGGTGATCTGGAGGCCAGCTCCAAGGCTCCTCAGCTCTACTTCTGGGACGGTTCAAGGCCTAATGGCAAGCTAATGTCAGGCCATCAATAAGATTAAGAAATTCTTGGAAATCTGGCTGCCCATCACAGCTGATGTCCAATTTCTTCATCATGTGGTCAAGTTCACCAGGGTCCTTCCGGTTCTTTGTGACGCCAGCCAGTCCCGTGTTCTGAATGTTAGGCCCTCCTTGTCTGAGAGTATATAGTGTTGCTGTCCTCTGCAGCACTCCCCCGGAAAACAGCAGTCCGAGACTCGATGCACCGCTCGGTCTCTGTGGCGCTGGACATTTCTGCCGTGTGGGAGTGGAGCGAGGCACGAAGGCCTGAGCAGCGAACAGCATGGCAAAGCTCCGAGTGCCCCAAATGATTTCTTTTGATGAATTTCTTTGACCACATCAGCTTTCTAGCAGCATAGACCTGTTAGGAATCAATAAAGCAATATTTCTTGCACTCTCCTAATCAATAAAATATATGTTCTTTCTTTATTTCTCCAATTACCAAAAATTTAGTGACTATCTACTCCGTGTTCTGGCCAGTGTTAAGCTTGGAATGCAAACAAATTAAAATACGTAGGCCCTGTCCTCCAGGAGTTCAGGGTCATCGGAGAAGCAGACATTTGAGACATGATTAGAGTATAATGTGAAAAGTATTATAAAAATGGTACATGTTAGCAGCTATGGGACATTGAGTAAGAAGCCTAATTTACCTGGTGGGGGAGTGAGGAGGTGAGGAATTAGGGAATAATGATAAAATAAGAAATAATAATGGTAACAATAATAATAGAGGTCATGTGCCAGGCAAGTTCTAAATATAACAGCTGTCCCCATGGAGGGTTAAGGGAGGATGCATAGTTGGCAGAGGCCAATCCAAATTACCAGTAGGAATAGTACAGGGCATATCAATACAAATCTTGGGCAAGTCTACCTGGGCAGAACATTTTTGACATTGCCACTAACTCCCTTCCCACGAGCTTCCCCTTTGTTGTCTAGATAATATTGCCTGCAATTTCAATGGCCCTGAGGCTCACAGGAGATATGTGAGTTGTTTCTGGACAAGCAGCTGGTATGTGACCAGATAGAATCAAGGTCACAACTCAGGTATCTCTTGTTCCATCTAGTTATGTTGCATCACCTGCCCATAGACATTTGCTTATGAAGGCCTTGAAGGAGGAGAAGGAATTTCACACGTAAACCACGGAGAGAAGAGAAGTCTAGGCAAGAGGTGCCTATGCAGGGCATAGAGGATTTAAATAGTTTTGCAAATCCTCATAGGCCCAGTTGTTACAAATGATTGGCGTAGAAGTTATGTGGGTGGAAAGAGGTAGGAGAGAAAACTAGATAGGCATATCTGGGCCAGAACACTTGGGATTCTTGAATATACTGCAAAGGGGCCTGTACTTTATGGAGTGTTGGAGAGCCACTGAAGGACTTTAAGCTTTGGAATTAAATGATAGATTTGCTTCTTTAAAAGAGCACTCTGTGCAAAGGCTTTGTCAGTTTCTAACAGGAGGGGAGTTGGCCAGGAGTGAGGGCTAGACCAGCCTGGGGAGGAGCCTGCACATTGGGGACACCAGGTGGGATAAAGAGGTCTGAATCCTTTACACAACATGTGGTCCTTCTTTCAGCATGACTAGTGTGACATCTTTTGATAATAATCATAAAAACCATCATGTCAACATGTTCTTTTAAAAAGTCTTGAAAAGGTACCACTTTTGCAAATGGTACTCAGGGAAGCGATGGTTCCCTTTGCTACTTCCATGGAAATACTGTGAAATTCCCATGCTTTTCTTTAAGAGGCATTTGAGGGGGACTGGAGACAGAGATAAAGTTCGGGGGAAAGAGTGCCTAAACTAGGTCAATGGCAGTAGAGGAGGTGGGGAGTATTCAACATATTTAGTAATGACTGAACTCAGGGAAAAAGTAAGAAAGTCAGTCAAAGAAAACTCCCGTGGTTTTTTTTTTTTTTCCACCTGAGCAACTGAGTGGAAGGTGATGTCATTTTCCAAGATATGGAAATATTTGAAAAGATTTTAAAAGAAATATGTGAGTTAGACTCTATTTGGCATAGAATTTGGAAATGTAACTCGAATGTAAATATGCTGCAAAATGCTGAATGCACACATAGAAACTTTGTCTGTTAATGCCAAATACCTGTTATAAATGAACCTTAAAAAGCACATTCCTCCTTTTTACAATAAGATTTCTTTATAAAACTGATGATTTTGCTCTTCTAGGATAACAACGGCCCTAAAGATTAGGAGTCATTTTCTTTGTTGTTGTCATAGGTGTCAATATTTTTCTGTATTTTGTTTACAATTTTATTTTATTTTTTTTAAGATTTTATTTATTTATTTTCAAAGAGAAGGGAAGGGAGGGAGAAAGAGAAGGAGAGAAACAGCAATGTATGGTTGCCTCTCATATGACCCCCACTGGGGACCTGGCCTGCAACCCAGGCATGTGCCCTGACTGGGAATCGAACCAGGATCCTTTGGTTCCCAGCCTGCGCTCAATCCACCGAGCTACACCAGCCAGGCATAGTTTTATTTTTTAAATAAAAGGTTTATAAAGAAAAAAAAAGATGTGGGGTTCAAATTTGAACATGGTGGTTTTTGTATTTGGACATCAAATTGCTCCAGCACATATGTTGAAAATACTCCATTCTCCATTGAATTACCTTTGCCCCTTTGTCAAAAATCAGTGGACTATATTTTCGTGGGTCTGTTTCTGGCCTTTATAGTCTGTTCCATTGGTCTATATGTCTACCCTTTGACAATATCACACTGTCCTGATGGATGTAGTTTTATAAGTCTTGAAATTGGGTGAGTCCTTCAACTTTGTTATTTCTTATCAGATGTGTTTTGCCTTCCCATATGAATTTCAGACTCAGATTGTTAATATCTACAGAAAAGCTTGCTGGGATGTTTATTGAAATTGCACTGAGTTGATAAATCAAAGTGAGGAAATTGGACATCTTAATATTGAGTCTTCCAATTTGTGAACATGGTATACCTTCCCACTTAGACATTTTTGATTTTTGCAGTTTTCTGCACCAGTCTGTTGTGCATATCTTGTTAGATTTATCCCTAAATATTCATTTGTTTGTGTTTAGTCATGTTGGCTTCGAGGCGTCTGAGTTCATCTACGTGTGGATGTCCTGTGGGCAAGCCTGGAGATCTGGAGTGATGTCTAGGCTGAAATTCAGGTGAAGTATAATTACTTTTTTCCTCCCAGGAAATGTCACAGTTCTCAGGGACGGAAGGTAGAGGAGAAAATAGGGCTGAGGATTAAAAGTAACCTTAATTACCAATACTTGGTTAGTGCTGGCACTTGATGTTCTAAGTTTAATAAATAAGTCAGGGAAGACCTGAGAACCACCACAATAAGGGCTTAACACCTACACTTTGGCACCACAAAATATGTGTCTAGATCCTGGCTCTGGGACCTCACTAAGTCTCTGTTCCCCTACTTGTAAAACAGGTATAGTATAGTATAGTATAGTATAGTATAGTATAGTATAGTATAGTATAGTATAGTATAGTATAGTATGCACTTCATAGAGTTGTTGGAAGATTAATACAGTGCAACTGGAGGACATGGAACAGTGCTTCGCATATAGTGGGTACTCAAAACCTCTTAGCCATTTTTATTAGTTCCCAAAATAAATTGCCAGGAGCCTATTGTGGGAATGCTTTAGGAAAATCTTTGGACTTTAAGAGCCCTAGCACTGTTTGGTAAAGACTTAATTTTCCCAAGAAAATAGAGTATTCACTGAGTGTGATCATTTTTCTTGCATAAGATATGCCCAGGTCTCAGTGCCCCCTTCCAAAGATAAACTGCATATAAAAAAGATATGTGACATCTGCAATTCCTTGCTGAAAGCTCTTCCTTCAGAAACCATACCTGCTTGCAATTTTTGATATGTGTTTCAAACTGTCTCCCAAACAACAGTATGAGCGTAATGAGTAGATAACACCTTGGACACACAGTTTTTTCCTGAAGGGAAGCAAGAAAAGTGGTTAGAACTTACATCCTTCCTTTCTGTCCCTCCCTATCACCAAAGTTTGCCTGGCCCTGTTCACAGAGGTTACGCCCTTTGTTTAGTCTGTCTCCAGTTTTGCATGATCTGGCCCAATCCTGGACCCAGAGTCTATCAAAAGAATTCCACACCAGAGTAAGTAGCAGAGACAACTGGATGGTTGGGACATTGCTAGGTGCTTTTTTTGTTTCATGGGGCTGGGAGGGGAAGAAAGAATTAAAACACTTTCAGGAAGGCTTTATTTTCTACAATTCCCATATCATTGTCTTTAAAAAGTGGAGTCAAGTAAATTCTTTGGCCATACAGAGGAGCACTGTTTAATACTGGCAGGTACCAGGAAAGAGATCCATGGCCAACTTTGCCTCCGACATGGCAGCATACATTGCGGATGTTCTCATCAGGCAACTCAGCTATTCAGATGCCCCTTTGAAACCTCTTGCATATAGTTGGGAGAAAACCAATTGGCCTGGGATGCAATGCCAATGTTGCTGCTCCTATTCCTTCTGGAAATTCTGCTGTGCTTTTGTATTCACAAGTTTCTGTAGGTTTGGATGGAAGTTGTGTTACAATGAAGAAAGCATGTCTTGGAAGTTTGTTTGTTTGTTTTTTAAAATCACCATAGAGATATATGGATGGAAGAAATGGCTCAGGTGAGTGTGCACAGATTCCGCTTGGTTACTCATGTTGAGACACCGCAGCCAACCTGGGGCGGAAGGCATGGAGAGGCATCTATCTGGGGCATCGTCTCTGACCCCTGGTCAGCCAGGGTAAAGTACAGACTGATTTGGTTTTAAAATCCGATAAAAGTCTGGGAACTGCAAATGTCACCAACATACCACTGTGGACATTACTTATGTATATAGTTAAATTGGATCTCTCTGGTTCATTTGATTTCATGTTACATTTTTAAGACTTAGTCTTTTGAGTGCTATGTGTAGGTTTGCACGTATTTACATTTGGAATCAACAATTCTACTCTTAAAAATGGGACAACAGCACAATAATGAGTACATGGTGACTATCCCTTGCTTTTTGAAGTGGAATCTATCAACACCTGGTGATAGATTCAGTATTCATAAGAATACATTCCAGTTTTTCTTTACTCAGTAAAGGCAGAGACGCCCTGAGCCCCAGGTGCGACACGGATGAGCAGCTCCTGTTCTGTCCTGGGGAGGGGGAAAGGCTTTCCGGAAGCGCCCGGCGCTGCGGCTGCGCCAGCACTCTCAGCGCTGCGAAGGTGCTGAGCATCCACACTGGGGAACCACTGGCCCAGATGGAGAATCATTTGCCTTTCAGGCTCTGGGCTGTTTACAGTAAAACAATGAAAGCTTATTTTAGTTCTCCAAGTTCAAAAAATTCTGTGTATAAAGTTAATGAGGTCAATAAATTTTAAGTTAAAGTCTTTTCCCCCTGCCCCTTTGGAGACTTGAAAGGCCATATAAATATTGTCAAATGTTATTCCTTTTAGGGAGAATAGAGAAATGAGAAAGAGTATTTCCTTTTATAACTCCTGTTTTGAGTCGTGGTCATATTAATTTGGCAAGAAAGATATTACTAACCACATTTTAAAAAGGTGGAAACTAAGGCTCAGAGACGCTAAGTTCTTCCCTAGCGGGCACAAAGCTCGTGTACAGCAGAATAGGCTTTCAGATTCAGGGCTGTCTGATAGTAGATTCCAAGGTTTTTCCACTCTATCATAGATTCCACTACTCCCTTACAAAGCTGCATTTGTTGACTGTGCTGATACTACTGATTAAATTTGCACCCCCTGCAGCAAGGTGATAAAGTTCTGTTAATCCGATCACTTCTGTGCTGTTTCATTCAGGTCAGTAGAGCTGTCTGTCTGTGAGGCACCAGGCCTGGTCAGGGTGGAGCAGTGTGGGTTTATGTTGGTCTTAACTTGATTTAATCACCTCTGGATTCTTACAGACAATATGACGACACAGGCTCATACCTTGTCGATGAGATAAGCAGAAGGTGGAATGGAACAGTTTTAAATGCCTTACCAGCACTTAGCACTGGTCATATTTATGTTATGTGATAAGTACAATGTTTGTGCTAGACAAACACTGAAGATGGGCAGGGCCGATTTTGATACACTTCTCGAGGACCTGGGTGGTTCTACTTTCTTCTGAGCCATAGCTCATGTATTACACTTACCCGTCCCTGTATGGTACCCCATGCCCTGTTCAGGACTGCTCTCTTCTGCCACTTCCTTGTACTTTTCTCTTTTTAGGTCTCTAACTGGACATACTTTGCCATTAGATACTTAAGGTTTTCTTCCTCCACTCTTATGAAGGCAATGTACTTCTCTCCTTGGAGTCCCCTCCTGTAAATTTTTGGGTTACAACACAATGGACCTTCTGATAGTTAAAACTAAAATAACAATACAGAAAAATAGCCTCATTTTTAAACAGGCCCTCAGTGTACATTTCCCACACCCTTGTTTGCCCTTCACTTCCTGTGCCTGATTTAGATTTGTAAGCTCAACACATAGGCACTTTGTCTTTGTTTATGTACACATGGCGCCTAGCTCTCGTCTTGGATTTAACAAATATTAAATAATCATGACTTCAGAATGATTATTCATATTGGCATTAAAAAAAAATCACAGCTGGCCAAGAATACAGCCTTTTTTGCTCAAACGACCTTGTCTGGTTTTGACACTGCGAGAGCAGGCAGCTGTATCATAGCACATGTGCACTTACCCTTGAAGACCAGGTGGAGCCCAGAGCTGGCGATCACTGTAGCTGCTCTGCTTCGCTGGAGCAGATTTACAAATTCTGCACTGCATACCACTTTGCTTGTGGATGTAACTTCAGCTGTGTATAATGACCTTACCAAAACTAGAGACACCCACATACAATTTTATACAATGCTTCATTATGACACAATTATCTCATTGGGTTAACTTTGCATGTTGGAAAGGGAAGGGTATTTTGTGTGTGTGTGTGTGTGTCTTTAAATTACTACTGTGAGCATTCATGATCTCCAGCATGG
This sequence comes from Micronycteris hirsuta, assembly GCA_004026765.1. Lineage (NCBI taxonomy): Eukaryota > Metazoa > Chordata > Mammalia > Chiroptera > Phyllostomidae > Micronycteris > Micronycteris hirsuta. Next base: position 57,961 of record PVJI01008145.1, read on the forward strand.
CCTTTTAAAATCTATGCACTAAGTATTCATTGATTGCCTTGACATTATTAAGTTTTAAAGTGAAGTCCTTCATTTTATCTTGTTTCAGGTTTAAACAAAATTAGTCTCTATATCTTACTTAAGTCTTTTTAAATGGGCAGACTGATTTTGGACTACAGTTCTAAAGGGCAATTCATAAAAATAAGTGCCAGACACTAGGCAACAAACAATAGAAGGAACTGACAGTGGTCCAAAGTGTAACAATGGACCTCCTTTTAGAAATGTCAGCATCAGCTCTCCCACAATAAGGAAGCAAGGATGGTGGTCCTCTCTTACTAGCCCAATATTTCAAATGTGAACAAATCAGTGAAAGAAAGTAGTTATGTCCATGTGAGGGATGCAATGGCATGCCTGGACAGTTTTATTTGTTAGTTTAAATCTTTTTAATTTATATATTTAGTTAATTTTATGTTGAAGGCTGACAATATTGATACATTAGTAAAAATGGGTCTTAGAAGCACTTCTAAAATACCTAAGCACTTATATGATATCTACATTAGAGTCTTTCTTACTTACACTGCAGCACCAGCAAAACTGAATTTATTATGGTTCCTGTAAAATCGCATCTAGAAGTCTGATTTGAATTGTGCTTGTGATACACTGCATCTCACTGGCTCCATGAGCTCTGGCCAGTGAACACACCGTGCCTCTCCGCGGTGTTGGTAACTGTACTCTCCACCAGGGACGCTCTGGAAGGCCATTTGCAGGTGAATGCAATATTTTCCAGCAGAGTGTGCTCACGGAGGATGATGCAGTGTCTAAACTACAGCTTTCCACTCTCCTGAAATTCTTGCTGACTTGACTGCAAGGGCAGAGGTTACTGCAAAGCAATTGGTAAACATATTTTGCGGGGAGGGGGAAATATGTGAAGAACGTTTTTAATAGAATTCTACCTCTCCTGAGAAAATGGTAACCAGAGGAAGCTCTAGTCTTAGCCGAGAAGGGCAGCTTCCTGGGTCCTATTGCCCTCACCGTTGTCCTAAGTGGGGTGAGTAAATTAAGCAAGAGCCTGGCGCGAGGAACAAACTCCCAGAAGGCCAGGGAAGGGACCATGTTTGTCTCATGTACCACTGGAATTCCAAGCATCAAGATCAGTACCTGGGACATAGCACATAATAAATATTTATTGACTGATTGAACAGTATACACTCAATGTGATTTTTTAAACAAAATAATTCTCTTGATAGATAGATAAATATAGATACAGTAATCCCTAATCTTGTGTTATACTTGGACTCACAGGAATTTTTAAAAATTATTTTAACTCAGTATTAAAGATGACTCCAAACACTTAATTTACATGATATATTTAGGAATATATTAGATTTTACCGTTGGAAAGATCAAGGCTTTTTCAGTTACAAGTAGAATGGTATTAAGCCAGAACTTAATATGTAGTTTTAGATTTAAAGCCCCATGTTCTATCCTGTAATGATTTTCTAGATACTATGATGGTTGTAGAGACAGAACAAAGAAACACTCACTTTTGAACTTGACTTTATGACACAGCACCATCGATGGCTTACTTTGATTACGTTTGGTTGACACAGTTGAATTTAGACTAACTGGCAAATTCTGTGTTTAATTCTGTCGTCCACCTTTATAGCAAGCACGCTGTTGGTGCTCAAATGTTAATAAAAGCAATGCATGCCAAGTATCAGGTGTCCTGGAGGGTAAATGGTGATTAGCATTATCGACATATGCAGATAGGTAGATTATAAATAGTGGGAAAATTAGCTTTAATTGAAGTTAAATGATAGCTTAGAAATGAGTTAAGTCATTTTGTTGGTGGATAAGACATACTATTATGCCTTACCTGAGGTCATTGGTGCAACTTGGAATCACAGTAGAGCATTCAGAAAAACGAGCTGCATTTGTATCTGGAATTCAAAACTTTCCAGCTTTGAGATCTAGGTTTCCAGCCTGCTGCCCACACTTTAAAGGGCTTTGCTCTAGCTTTACCCTTCCACACAGGACAATGAGTTCCATAGTGTCTGAACACCGGGGACCCTGGAACTTTCTGTCTTACCACTTTGAGGCCTGATCTTCCAAAGCTGGACCATGGCTGGAGGAATTGCTGAGGGGTAGCTCTTGTGAGGGCAATGATGTAGTTTTAATGTGCAGGCTAGGGTACCCTCATGTGTGTAAGCCTTTTTGTGGTATGGGGTGGAGCTGAGATGGAAAGAATACGGGGTACGAGTTTCAGGCTGGAAGCCAGTATTCCCTGCAGCACCATGTCCCAGTTAATTCATAGCTTTAATAAGTATTTATGATAGGGTATGTGGTTCTCCACTTGTTAGCTTGTCCCAGGCCCCTCCAAAGTTACAGGCAGGCCTGGAACTAGGGCAAGTCAGGTAGTCTATTTTAGTCTCAGTTTCCTCATCTGTAAACAGGTTAATAACTGTTCCACTGACATCGGAGGAGTAGGATGATGAGAATGATCTTTAAAATAACTATCATTTGTTAAGTCCATACAATTGGTCACGCACTATGCAGGGCACTTTGCATATGTTATAATAGATTCTTATAAAATTCAGGGCTTATAGTTTTTATTCCTTTTTTATAGAATAGAAAACAGGCTCAGAGAGGGTAAATTTCTCTTCCAGTTGCCCTGTTCCCCCTCACCCTCCACACTGGGGGACACAAGTGAGATAATATATATAATGATTGTACAAACATACAATGTAACACTATAGTTATTAATTCATTTACATTGTATCTTTGGAAATATTGTTGACTTCAGCAGTGTATATTGTAGTGGAGGGAGATAACCAATAAATAAAATAGCTAACATTATAATATATTAGATGATAGTAAAGAAAGGAAGAGAACTAAAGCATATGAAGGTACAGGGAAAATGACATTTGAATAAAAATATGAAGGAGGTGAGGGAATAACATTCTAGGTTTTCCTTGTGTTTTAGTGGACGGGGTTGTGGGAAGATAATTCATTTGGCAGAGGGAACAGCAAATGGAAAGGCCATGAGACTGGAGCTTGCTCATTACGTTCCAGAAACAGCATGGAGGCCAATGGGGCTGGGAAAGTAAGGGATAGAGTAGTAGGAGATGAAGTCGGGGGCGGGGGCGTGGGGACCAGGTGCATAGGTATTTAGGCCACAGTAAGGACTCCGGATTTTAGCTTAAATGAGATGAAGAGCTAATGGACGTTTTATTATTTTTATTTTTTAGCAGAGGAGTGACTTGAGCTAGACTGAAAAGACTTGAAGTACACTGCTGGAGGCAAGGCCAGAAACCGGGAGACCAGGTAGGCGATTATTGCAAAGTACAGGTAAGCAAAAGATGCTGCTGCCTTGGAGGTCAGATGCCAGATATGGTACTTTGAAGGTTGAGCTGACAGGCTTATTGATCTTTGTGATGTGTAAGAGAAAGAAAGGAGTCGAGGAAGACTCCAAGGTTTTTCAGGTAGGCAACTGGAAAGGGGTAGATGGCATTAAATGGAATGGGGAAGGCTGTGGGAGGGGCTCGTTTGGGGCAGGTGATCTGGAGCCTGGTTTGCACATGTTAATTCTGAGATGTCTATTAGACACCAGATGGAGATGTCAGGTGTATTTTTTCACTTCATTGGATTTGATTTTCTTCTCTCTTTACATCTCTGTAGTGGCACTTACTCATGTTCTTTGCTTTCAAGGTGGTGGTCTGTGTCATAGAGAATTCGATGCTGGGGCTCTGCTGAGGGGTGAAAGAGAAATACACGGAAGCACTTTCAGCAAGAGTAATATAAAAGGGCCCAGAGATAAAATTTTATTTATAATTTGGATGCAGTTTCACAGGGTTACACAGTCCCTTCTCTAATTAGAAGCCACACAATGTTTAATGCCACACAGGTCACCTAAGGACCTCAAAATGTTTGCTCACAACCTATTCCAAGTGTTTAAAGTAAACTAGATGTTTAAAAATTTGAAAAAGTTCAATATACTAGGTCATAAAAGTAACAATCCTCCTCTAAGTATAGCCTCCACAGAGACATCAAAACATGAACTTGTTGGGAAAAGGGGAGGAGGGAGGCAGATAAAAATAAAACCCTAGGACCAGAACAGCAGAACTGTTCCTGGTGCTTGGCTGACCTTACACACCTTGACCTGGCTCAAAAAGGGAGAAGGAGGGGGAAATGAAGCAGCAGGAGTGGTAACATCTTAAAGGGCTATGTTTTAGTGTCCCCTGCACCACGTCTGGCTTGGAACTAAGGGACCTGGATAAGGACGTTTGCTCTGCCTAATGCAAAGGCTGATCTGTCAATGTCTCAGATTACATCACGCCCGTCCGGGTCTCGCTAGCACCTTTAAATCTGGCTTGTGTCTGGGGTAGTATTGGGTCTAGTGTTGATACTGGCACGTTTCCATCAATTTCGTGGTCATATAAGTGTCTGATGGTGCCAAGGCGAGCACAAAAGGCAGGACAGGCACGCTTTCCCTGCAGTAAGTTACAATAGGCAAAATAAATCCTAGAGAATTTATTACCTCGGAAACAGCTCAGAGCCAGCCCCTGGGTTCAGAATGATTGTCCACCGCGGGGCCAGGACACCGAGACTCGCGCCACGTCCTCGGAGCCAAGTAGTGGGGCACTCTGACCAGCTCATCCGAGGGCGCTGCGACCCCCGTGCAGCCGGAGCTTTCGGCTCACCTGGTCCCAGCCGAAGGTGAGGCCCCAGCGAGAGGGAGCGGCCGGCGGGCAGGCGGGAGCCTGAACCGCGAGGGGGCGGGACCTGCAAGCCTGGACGCCCCGCCCCCCGATGATGCGGCGCCCGCCGACTCGCCCGGGTCCTGTCATTCACTCCTCACCATGGTTGCAGCACAAAGCAACAAGCCCGGGAGGCCGTTTCCTCCCTAAGGAGCGGCTCCAGCGGCCGGAGAAGGCGCAGGAGGAGGAAGAGGCGGAGGAAGAGGAGGGGAATCGCTGCTTCCCAAACACTCTCTGAGGGCTCTGTGCGCGGCTCTCGGGTCTTGGCCCTCGGACGCCCGCCGCCGGGAGTCCGGATCTGGGCAGCTGGTGGCCCCCTTCCCCTCCCCCGCCCCGCACAGACCTGGAACAAAGTTGCCGAGAGCGACTGGGCCGGAGGGCTGCAGCCCGGCTCGGCTGCGCTGGCCCCGGCGGCGCCGGCGCCGGGAAAGCTCTGCTCCGGGTGCGCTGATGGGGGGAGGCGGCGACGGCGGAGCCCGAGGCGGCCGGAGCCACAGAGGCGGCGGCGGCGGCGGCGGGGCGGCCCGAGGGGATGCAGCAGCAGTCGGGAGGGACGGCCGAGCCCAGTAGACGATCAGGAGCGGCGGGGACAGCGGCCGAGTCGATCGGGCTTCGCAGCGCCCGGACCTGAGCCAGTCTTCCCCGCGGCGGCCGCAGCGCCCGGTGCCCCAGGACTGGGGACGCGGCGGTCGGAGGGCTTTCCGGAGACCCCCAGGGCGGCGGCGCGAGCCCCTGAAAGGAGGGGGCGACCCTCCGCGCGGGAGGGGAGAGGAGGCCCCGCCTGCCCGCAGCCCTCCCCTTCCTCACCGTCGCTCCTACCTCCCTAAAAATAACTCGGGCCCGCGGGGGCCAGGAGGAGCTGCCACTCTCCCCCGAGTGAAGCCGGGGGAGGCGTGTCAAGCCAGAGCCCGGAGGGAGCCGGGCGCGCCAGGAAGCCTTGCCCGGCCCCGCGGCGAGGAGGAAGAGGAGGAGGAAGGGGAGTCCCCGGCCGCCGATCGCGCCGCAGGGACCCTCCGGGCCGCGGGGCTCGGGAGCTGCGCGCCTCCAGCCTCCGTCGAGCGGCCTGTGTCTCCCGCCCGGTCGTCGGCGCGCCTGTCCCGCGCTCCGGGCCACCGGGCCCCGCCGCCGCCGCCGCCGCCGCCGCCGCCGCCGCAGCGGGCTTTTCAGCCCCAGGCGGACGGGCGGGCGGAGCGCGCAGGGCCGAGGCAGCAGCGAGCTGGGCCGGGAGGAGGCCGGCGACGGTGCGGAGCGGCCCCGGCCGGGCGCGCGGGGGGAGATGGCGTCCTACGTGGATAACAGCTTCCGCCAGGCGGTGATGAAGAACCCCGCGGAGAGGACCTCCCAGGTGAGACCCTCAGGACTTGGTCGCGTTTGTGCCTCTTCGGCTGCGCCCTCTCCGGTCCCCAACGCCTTACTAACGCTGCTCACCCCGCGCTCCCCACTTCTCCTAGTAGGACCCCCAACTTCCAGTCGTATCCCATCTCCGAGTCTTTACCCCCTGGTCATCTGGGTTTATTTCTCCGTCCCTGGATATTCTCCTTACCGCTGCCGTCCCCGTTCCTGACCTGCCCCCTCCGTCTGCCTAGCGGAGGGAATTCTGTAATTGGCTTCACCTCTCCCCAGCCGCACACCCGGCCTCGGAATCTCGCGGGCGGGGTAGGTGTCACCTCCTTTCGGCTACTCTTGCCACCTTGGAGGACGCAGTCGCCCTCCTTCCCAGGCATGCGGCCCCTTGTACCTTTAGAGTTCGGTGGTGTTGAAAAGGTATTGCGGGAAACTTGTATGGGTCTGTGGAAGGCAAATCCATGTTGGGCTTGTAAGTAAACATTGAGATGTGTGTATATTTATTTTGCTCTTTTGAAAATGAGATGCAGCTTTCCAAGGAAAGGAGAAATAAGTTGAATAGATAGGTTAATGCCTTTAGTTTAAATTGCAGACGTAAGTGCAGAGCAGGCAGATTCAAATACACCCCCGGAAAGGGCACCCTGCGGGTTCCTTTGGTGTTGCACAACCGTGTCAAAATTAGATAAGTTTGTTAACCTTCACACATTCGTTTACCTTCAGGCTTGTTTTTCTCCTTTAACTGGAGGAATTGCTGCTGTTGTTGGATTTGGTCGTTTCAAGTTGGACTAGAGAGGGGGAAATTTTATAAAAATGTGGTTGGATTTTTTTTTTTTTTTTTTTTTTTTTTTTTTTTTTTTTTTTGCCTTTAGTTGCTGACTGGATACTGACGCATATTGCTAAGCGTTGGGATGGTGACTACAGGATCTCTCTCTGCCAACCCTCTTAAGACAAATAAGCCCCTCTGATCCTTAGGACCATCAGACATTTAGGATCTAATGCTTGAAAGAGTTGCTGAGCTTGTTAAGTGTTGGATGCCATCTGTTCAAATCCAAGTGTTCTTCTGTGACATTGATTATTATTATTTAATGTGGGGAGAACAGAATAAAATAGGATCTTCCACTGGCTGCCTTTGGACAAGGCCCAAGAATGGCACCTGGTACCGTTTTGATTTTTCATTTTTCTTGATGGAGCCGTCATATCTGGGGGATCATAGATTGCATGTATTTACCAAATGTGTGGAAGATGGGTGATAATTTTACAAGAAAATTCATTTCAAAGTATCTCCAGAAAGTTTCTATTCTAAAGGATTATTTTATCCAAAACTAGGACTGTCTTGCTTTGATCATGTCCTTGGGCATCTTTGCACTGCCTCTCATGTACCTACCTGTCTTATCCATTATTTGTTTTTAAAGTTTTTGGGCCCTGGCTGGTGTAGCTCAGTGGATTGAGCATGGGCTGCAAATCCAAGGATCGCTGGGTTGCGGGCCAGGTCCCCAGTGGGGGCCACATGAGAGGCAGACACACATTGATGTTTCTCTCCCTCTCTTTCTCCCTTCCTTCCCCTCTTTCTAAAAATAACTAAATAAAATCTTTTAAAAAAGTGTTTTAAAAAATAAAGTTGATGGATCAGTCTTCTGTATCTGAAAATGCTCATTCCCAGTCAGTGTGATAGAAAAGTGAATTTCAATGAAATAGTTCATTTTTTGAAGTGCCAAGTGAAATCACACATGCTGAGAATAGTAAAACCTAGCAAGACGGGGCAGAAAATGAAGTCAGAGGCCTTTCGTGGAAATTCGAGAGGGGGAAGTGAGAGGGGGAAGTTGTGGTGCCATTGGTGGGTTAATTAGAATAGCAATGATTGGAACGGGGAGGGGGGGTGTTGGTTGTTTCACCAAACAAGCCTGTAAGAGACAAAACCTTCCCTGTGACAGCATGTGGATTGTGCCAAGTAAATGAACTGTTAAACTTTCCTGTTTCTGTGCCAGTTGTGTGGAATAAAAACGGATCTAGCATAGAACTTGGCCTGAGTCAGAAGTGGGCCAGTGACTACTAACGCTCCTCCGTGGAAGCTTCATTGACAGTCTGAAGGCAGCAGTGCCCCCACCAAACCTTCCCAGGAAAAGTAAACAGATACAAAGCTCCCAAACGTTTTGTACATTCTTAAGTGTCAGCCCGATTAACTTTGATGTTCATTTGGTTATTACTACTCACTTTTATTTATTATTGTTTTAAAGAGAACGTAGGTTTGAATGTGAATGTTTTCCATCTTCACCTGGCTTGTCAAAAATGATCTTCTGAAAGTTTGAAATGTACTCAAGTAAAAGTAAAAAAACAAAGTTTTGGTAGAAGGTGCTCTTTACATGGAGTGCCTTGTTAATACCATGGCTGGAACTTTTTCTGCGCTATCTTTTTTATTAATGCTTGAGAGTTAGCATGTTGTAATATAAGGAGAGCAAACATTAAAGAAGCTTGTCGTCGTGAACTAAAGGATGTGAGCTAGGAAAGTTTTGCTGTTATACTTCCTTCTGTTTCTCAGATAGACTCCATAAAGGAATTTGTATGATTCTCGTTACAAGCAAAAGGAAGGGGCTTTAAAAGAAAAGAATGCAGGAAAATACAGAAATATTTTTTGTTGTTGAATTCAGTTTCTTTCTTTTTTTAAGAAAAGGAAAGCTGTCCAGTTTTTCTCCCAAACTCTGAAGACATAGTCTTGTATTTAGGTCAATTACTATTGCAATGTTGCTGGTGTAACCTAAGTAGTTTTAGCTAGAGGAGAACCTCGGTGTGGGGAGAGCCCCCGGGTGAACACAGGGACGCTGAAAATTAGGGAGCTTTTCAGGCCCACCTGGAAGTTGGGAACCCTTTTTATTTAGGTATATCATTAGAGAGGAGGAATGGTAATGAGAAATAAAAAAGTTGTCACCTGACCTTTTAGCCAGATCATGAATATTCAGGTTTAAGGGGTTGTCAGTATTTCACCTGATATTCTGAGAGGAGAAAAAAAGTCATCTTTAATCCTATACGTGTCCCATATTGTGTGTCTGGAAACCTGGCTAAATTCTAGTCAATGGGGTGCTGTGTTCTGAATAACAACAAGCCCTCTTGAAAATAATGAACACTAAACGTTCTATTGACATTTCTCAGTGCACTTCTGTTGAAAAACAGGACTCTTAAGTAATGGCTTTATTAAACTATTTAGGTTTATGTCTTCAATCACTTACATAGGAAGCTTGGTCACCAAAGCAATTTAGTGAAGTAAAAGACGTAAATAAATTACAAACAGCTTTATCCCCCAAGGCTTTAAACAATAAAATGATTTTTCTAAACCATTTTATTAAGTTGTTGAGTTTAGACTCCTTGAAATTGCTTCTGTAAAGCACTTAAATCCATAATGTTTTTAGTTGTTCAGGTGAAACATCTATTGCAGAATTGTTTCCTCTACTTTAAAGACCTAATTTATTGTGTTTTTAGCTAATTGTAAGTTATTTTAAAATTGTAAGTGTAAAAGAGGCCTACCTTATTCCCTTCTAGTTAATAATGTTACTTTGTTTTTTCTTGTTGCAAAGCACTTTTCTTTTGGCTATTGTACCTTTTGATTGAGTTGCTGACTCATGAATTTGTGAGCTGAGAGTTCCTAACAGTACAAGACTTAATTCTTTGCAGTCACTTAGTAGAACACATCTTGAGTCATAATGAGAGGGCTGAAAAACACCTTTACCCCAGAGAACTTTAAATTATGAGAGTCTGCACAAAAGAGTTTCTATGGTAAATATTTAAGTTAAAAAAAAAAAGATTTTATTTATTTATTTTTTAGAGAGAAGGGAAGAGGAGGAGAAAAAGAGAGGGAGAGAAACATCAATCTGTGGTTGCCTTTCATGCGCCGCCTATTGGGGTCCTGGCCTGGAACCCAGGCATGTGCCCTGACTGGGAATTGAACTGGCGACCCTTTGGTTTGCTGGTCAGCGCTCAGTCCACTGAGCTATACCAGCGAGGGTGATAAATATTTAACTTTTCAATCTAAGTGGAAGAATTGTGTATATTATAGTTAAAACATCCATTGTGTTTCTTTTTATCATTGTTTATGAGTAGTTTCATATTTTCATTTGACAACTTATACTTTGATTATATTTTAGCTTAGTTTTGGGTTCTAGTAATAAGTATTTGCTTAAGTAGTTTTTGTGCAATTTTTTAAAAAGACTCTATTATTTATTTATTTATTTATTTAATTAAAAAATAATTTTTTTTAAGTTCCCTGACTGGGAATCGAACTGGCAACCCTTTGGTTTGCAGCCCGTGCTCAATCCATTGAGCTACACTAGCCAGGGCCGTTTCTGTGCAATTTTTGAAAAACATGTTTGACCTGTGTGCAATTTTTGAAAACCACGTTTCACAAATTAATGCCTGTTTAGTCACCAGTATTTAGATCCATAACAATGATATTTTGAATTTGTAGGTTAAAAAACCCACACATTTATAACTGAAATACTAATTTCAAACTATTAGCATGTCACTTTGAACAAGTGAGGACTTAACATTATGGTAAAATAATTATTGACTTTTTTTGCAATACTAGTCGCTTTCAAATAACCTTTTAAACATTTAGTAATTAACATTTTCATAATTAGCTTTGCATATCTTGGCTGAAGTTCAAAATGAATCTCTCCAGAACTGCAGTGCTGTATGTAGAGACTGGGTTAACACAGCCCTTCCTAGACCTTGGGCTTTTACAGAACAATTAAAAAATAAAATTTAAAAAAAAAAGAAGAGGGCTACCTGGTTGCCAACTTGTTGCCAGTTTTTTCTCTCCATAAAGGTCATTAACAAAACAAACAAACAGGTATAACCTCTGATCACTATCATTTTATTAACAGTCTTGCCATTTAATAAGAAAAGTCCCTGGCTGGTGTGGTTTAGTGGATTGTGCGCCAGCCTGGAAACCTAGGGGTTGCCGATTCAATTCCCAGTCTAGGGCACACGCCTGGGTTGTGGGCTAGATGCCCAGTAGGGGGTGCACGAGAGGCAACCACACACTGATGTTTTTCTCCCTCTCTTCCTCCCTTCCCCTCTGTCTAAAAATAAATAAGTAAAATCTTAAAAAGAAAAGAAAAGATAGGATCCACTATCACTTCAAAGCTCGGTTTCTATAATCAGGTTTTTTTTGCTTCATAAGAAAATGCACCGGGTTTTGTTTTGTTTTGCTTTGTTTTTTTAATCTACTCTTGGCCTGAAGAAAACTTTATCTGGGTGGATTTTGGAGTGAGTTACCTGATTAAAATAAAGTCTGCCTTTGGTGATATTTGAAGTTCAATTCATGTAAAGTAGTATGACAAAGTAATAGTGGCATATGCCTCAAATATAAATTAGCTCTGAAATAAAGACCTTTTAAAAAGAGAAAGACAGTGCTTCTTGAGTCGTTTGAAGACTTACTTTTCAAGGAATTATAATTACCTGAAGTGACTTTGATCTAGACTAAAGAGATATGGAAATGTGGACATTGGTGACAGTTTATTGATACCTGAATTTTATTTTCACTTACCCCATTTTTGATAGCAGTTTTCTCACCTGCAAAATGGGGATAACAGCTTCCTGAGGTTGTTTGGCATATTAAGTGAAATAAAGTGAATATACTGTTTACTTGTTAGTGCAGTATCTAATGATAATTCCTATTGCAGCACATTTTAATGAAATACCTATTATTTTCCAAGCCTTGGGAATTCAGAGATGAAATGAGACATGTCCCTCAAGTAATTCACCAATTTGCTGTATCCTGTAAGTAGGATGTGATTCATTAGTGCTGTAACAGCTGTCCTCTGCCAACACTGAAGGGGTTGTGGTCTTCCTGCGTGAGGACCGCATGACTGAGTCTTGGGTGAGTAGGAATTCACCTGCCAGTGGACGAGGAGACATGAAGGATATTCCAGACTGACACATTGTCATATAAGTAGCACATATGATAGTAAGAAAATACAGCAAAGGGAGTGAGTGAGTAAGGGATGGGGAGTGACTCCACTGGAGTGTAGAAGCTTCTGATTTGGAGGAGAGTGAGAAGAACCTAAGAGTTCTGTTAAAGACCGATGTCTACTTCAGGCTTGTGATGGTTGGGAGCCGAGTTACACAGTGGAGATGGACTAGAAATACGCAGGAGTAGAACCCCCTGGACTGGCTGGCTGGAGGAGCACGTGTTTATATCAGCTACTCATTGCACCAGCCTGTGCTCACAGTATGCCACAGTACATTAGCATCATGGCGGATGGCAGTGGTAAACATTTCCTAGTTCATTGGGGAAAAATCCAGCTTGTTGAATATAATTCTCTTGATTTTTTTTTTTTTTACTCACAATGTCTCTTCCTTAAACTTTGGTGTTTTCTATATGTACATTCTAGAATCTAATATGAAATGTGTGATTTATCATATCATTATGCTAAATACATTAGTATTTCTTAACCAGACATAATAATGTGATTTTGAAGCATTCTGTCCTTTTGGTAGAGTCGAGGAATGCCTGAATTTCACCAGGCAGAAGTGAATTTATTTATATAAAAAATCAGAATTGACTTGTGATGTAATAATGTGATGTAGTGAGTCTTTGAGAACAGTTCCTTATTCTCCCCTACACTATTTTTTTTTTAATTTAGATTAATTAATGTTGTGAAATTCGGAAGGAGAAGCAATTTGTAATACATATAATTGTAACTTTCTCAGAGCTTTTTTTTTTTTTTAAGATTTTATTTTTATTTATTTTTAGAGAGAGGGGAGGGAGACAGAGAGAGAGAGAAACAGCAATGTACGGTTGCCTCTCACATGGCCCTCGTGGGGACCTGGCCCGCAACCCAGGCATGTGCCCTGACTGGGAATCGAACCGAGACCCTCTGGTTCCCAGCCCGCGCTCAATCCACTGAGCTACACCAGCCAGGGCTCCCGCGCTCAATCCACTGAGCTACACCAGCCAGGGCTCTCAGAGTATTTATAGTTAGTAAAAATATATTCAGTGGTTATAATGTCAGCCTTTGTGGGGAAAAAATAAGCTGATTGTCACATTTTTTTGGTTTAGGATTTTTGTCATTTCAGGAAAAAAAAAACACCTTTGTTTTCACATGCTAATTAGCCGCTATTTACTGACTTGTATGAGGTCTGTGTTTCTTGCAGTATTCAGGTATTTCCTTTTCTTCTTCAGTCTGTGAAGGGGTTTATCTTTGGTGTGGCTGTGGTGGGTGGGGTTAGTTTTTGTGGAGCAGAAAGTTCAGTCGTTGCGTTTTAAGTTCTCTTGGCTCTGTCATTTCTGTGCTTTCACGTCCATTGATCATAAAGAGTGTTTTGGAGGAGATGGTGTCAGTGACTTGAAGGGGAACATTGCTTTCTTTTTGGAACTAAAACCCTTCTTCCTCATGCTATAATTTCTCATTGCTTGTTTGTGCAAGTTGAAAATTGCAGATTGTGGAAGTTCAGAATGTTTTAAATATTTAATATGATTCAATTAATTGAAGTAAAAGTTTACATTTTGATCCTTAACTGTTGGTAATTTGGTTGACCAGCCTACACTCACCATAATATCTGGCCCTTGCTGCTCTCTGTTCTCCATCTGGTGGTATCTGTTCCTACTTAACATGAAAGCTAGTAAGAAAGGACCCTAAAAAGAATTAGCCTTTAGAGGGTTTTTCTGGTGAGGCCTGATAGTAACTTTCGTAGAAGCTAAACTAGCAATCAGTGGATCTAAGGACTGGGCCACTGTCATGTTTATCTGATTTCTCCAGAAAGTTCACTCATTGCCCATTTTTTAAAATAATTTTTTTAGGTTGAGGTAATTGTGGATTCACACGCACAGTTAAGAAAGAATGCAGAGAGATCCTGTGCACTCTTCACCCAGATTTTCCTGTTCCTGGTGTCTTGCAGAACTGTAGTACAATGTCACAGCCAGGATATTGACACCCATAGGCAAGATGCACAGCGGTTCCGGAAGCAGGAAAATGCCTCTTGTTGCCATTTGACAGCCCGTCCCTCCCCACTCTACCCCTGGCAAAGGGTAATGTGTTCTTCACTCCTATCATTTTGTCATTTCAAGAATGTTACATAATTGGAATCATATAGGATGTGACCTTTAAGGATTGGCTTTTTTTTTTTTTTCCACTCAGCATAAGTAAGGCTCATTACGCTTTGGCTAAAATGAATTTCTCCTGTTGTTACTGAGTGGTTTGGGTTTGTGTTTCTGAAATACTAATGATATATGGGGTTTGGGGGTTGGGGGGCGAGTGTCAAAGTGCGATGGATTGAAATAGTAACAGTGTAAGTTCTATAGTAGTGTGTATAAAATGAAGACCGAAGATCATGAAGTCTTGGCTAAGCAAGAGGTGTAATAGTACAATACATGTGGGATATTTCAGTATATATATTTCCTGTCTATCTATCTGTCTGATCGATTTATCTGTCTGTCTGTCTGTTTGTCTGTCTATCTGTCTATCTTTAGTCATAATGGAAGTGGCAAAGTTTAGTCTTAGTCGTTCCTCATTCAGAGAAATTACTTGACCTTCCCCAACTTGAAGTGGCATTTTTTGGTAATTCAGAAGGAAGTCTAATTAATGTATGTACAAAGGCATCCCAATGGACAAATTGGGGATGATTTGAAGAACAGGGTAAATAAATAATGGATTATAACCCCTAGGGGAAAAGAATTCCATGAGCTTATACTAATATAAGTAAATAATTGAATAAATAAATAATTGGGGGAGAAGAGATAGCTCTTTGTTATAATAGAATTCCAATAAAAAAATGCAGAAGGATGATGGAAATAGAAAATCAGCAGCAGGCAAGCATCAAGTAATAATTGTTGGAAGCACAAGTCATCAGCGGATGCCAAAATTGTAGATGAAAGCCCGATGAAAAATACCATGTATCAGATATCAAAATATTTGCATAATCTCAAAGTATCTTCGCCACAAGATTCATTAATTATAAACAGAAGTCAGTACTTTTATAGCAAAGAAAATGGGCAGGCACCAAATTAAACAGGTGGTCAAGGTGGTATCGCAAACAATAAGACATGTCAACATCATGATTCACTAAGAAGGGCACATCTGTGGTCGGATTCCTACTAGACAACTTTTAGCCAAGTGGCAGAAAACATTAGACAAGCTCCAATTTAAGGACATTGTACAAAGGAACAGTCTAGTGCCCC
>PVJI01008146.1:0-74238 GCA_004026765.1 Micronycteris hirsuta
GCTTCTCATAATCTAGCCTCACACCAAGAATCAGGAAATGCTCTGAGGGAAACCTCAACATGCTTTCTTTCTCTACAGGATCTTGTCTGCTTTGATAACTATTTAATGCCTTCACACACAAAATTTTTTCTTTTAATTGTATTTTACCTTGTTTTTCTAGAATTTCTGACCAAGACCATTCATCTGCTAGATGCAAAACCCTGAAGCCTGAAGTTCTCTACTTATTTAAATTTATTCTTTATGGACAATAGCCTAAAAAACAAGTAATCCTCTCCTCAAAATCTTCCCAAACACTAAATCATTTTTTAAAGATATTTGGTATTATAACAATATCAAACAAGGAACATGTATAAAGGACCCAAGGACAGAGCCAAAGGCGGGTAGGACTGAGGGTGGGAGGTGGAGGTGGGCGGGGCCGGGGAATGGAGACAACTGTACTTGAACAACAATTTAAAAAACAAAAGAACCTAAATGGTGAATGTGAACAATAAATTCATTTAATGACTATGTTTAGATTGTTTTAAAATTTGGAGTGAATATAGACATTATATAGGCCTTAAGTTCAACTGTCACTATTATCTAATGTGGTTTACATTATAACTTATACTTCTTTTAAAACTCTACTATAATCTCACAGACAACCAGAAGTAAATTGCTATAATAAAAATGGACTCTGCAGTAATAGATTTCAAGTAGAAAGATAAGCACATACCGTATTCTAGTATCCAACAATTCTTTAATCATTGCCACAACTTCATCATCTTCTTCAGATCCTATAAACAATTACAAATAAAACATTATCAACAGTATAAATTTCATAGCCATCCAAATACATTTTTTTTAAAGATTTTATTTTTATTTATTTTTAGAGAGAGGGGAAGGGAGGGAGAAAGAGAGGGAGAGAAACAGCAATGTATGGTTGCCTCTCACATGCCCCTCAAGGGGACCTGGCCCGCAACCCAGGCATGTGCCCTGACTGGGAATCGAACCGGGACCACTTGGTTCCCAGCCCGCGCTCAATCCACTGCGCTACACCAGCCAGGGCCAAATACATTTATGAAAACAGGGCAAATTTAATTTAATTTTAACATCTCATTAAAAAAATAAAAGCACAGAACATTTAATTTAGTATGGTAATAAAGTAATCTTGGAGTAATAGAAAGATCATTCCTTAGATTCTCTGAAGGAAAATTAAGGAGCATTGATCCCTTCCATATCTGGTGATAAAGGTGAATATACTGAAATAACTTACTCTACTAATGAGAGTAGGGTCTGAATGTTTTGGTCAATAAATTTGCAAACTTTCCTCATTCTCAAGACTGAAAAATAGCAGAAACAAGAAGTTGTTGGGATTTTGATGGAAACTTTTGACACAAAAAAGCATACCTACTTTTGTAAGTTACATTTTCAATTTCTTAATTTTGCGGTTATAAAAATGATGATCATACTGAATATAAATGTAAGCCTTATGGAAATCTCCAAAATGTTCTACAAATCTGAGCAAGAAGTCTTAAATTTTGTTTCCTTTTTTTCCCTTTTACTTTGTAAGGTTATACACTGATTTTCACCAAGGCCTTTTTTTGGGTTTTAATTTTTTGAGAAATTTATTTACCTTCAGAAAAACTAAAAATGTAAACAATTCAAATTATACCCTAACATACATGAGCTACATGTGCAGTTCTTCTTCCAAGTACTTTACACAAAATAACTTACTTTCACCATGTACAAAAAGCACAAACCACAGAGAAAAAAAAAGATCATGTGGCTACATTAAAAAGAAAAGCTATGCTCGCTTTGGCAACACAAACACTACAATTGGAATGATAGAGATTATCATGGCCCATGAGCAAAGATGACACACAAATTCATGAAACATTCCATATTTTAAAAAGAAAAAAATTTCTGAATGACAGAAGACATTCTACACATAGTGAAAAGATAAAATCACGGTTTGGGAGAAGTTATCTGCTATGAAAAAACCTAATTCAGAACACTTTTTATTTTTTCACTTGTAAATTTCTTTATTATTATTGTTGACACTATTGCAGATGTCCCCATATCCTCCCCCTTTGCCCCCCTTCTCGCAGCCCCTGCTCCCCGTTCCTCTGGCCATTACCACACTGTTGTCAATGGGTTATACATACACATTTTTTGGCTAATACTGTCACCTTCTTTCATCCAGTTCCCCCCTTCCCTCTGACAGCTGTCAGTCTGTTCCGTGTATACACATCTGTTTCTATTTTGTTTGTCAGAATACTTTTTAATAACCTGATAAAATTGATACAAAAAAGACACACAATTCTGTTTTTTTTTAAATGGGCAAAGGTTATGAAAAAGAAATACAGGATCCAGCAGAAGTAAGGCCTGCCTGAGTGTGGTTGGTAGGGTAATAATATGGTATTAATACCATATTATTAATAATATGGGTGTAATAATTTATAGTTTTAACTTGAACATTTCACCTAAAATGTCCTATGGTGTGCTTCAGTGTGATATTGTTATGTTACAGAATTACATGCTTATGATTTTGTAATAAAAAGGGGCGTTATTTATGCCAGACCCTATATAGTCACAAGGAAAATAATGACCAGTAAACATGAAAACCTCCAGGCTCAGTACTATAATACCAAGAAAATGCAATGAAAGCAAGATACCATTTTACACTTAACATATTGGTTAAAAAATGTAAAAGATACTAAGCAATAATACAGATATAAGAAAGTTAATTTTTTTTTTTTAAAGATTTTATTTATTTTTAGAGAGAGGAGAAGGAAGGGAGAAAGAGCAATGTATGGTTGCCTCTCACATGGCCCTCACTGGGGACCTGGCCTGCAACCCAGGCATGTGCCCCAACTGGGAATTGAACCGGGACTGCCTGGTTCCCAGCCCGCGCTCAATCCACTGAGCTACACCAGCCAGGCAGAAAGTTAAAATTTTTATACATTTCTAAATTGTATGTAAATTAGAACAATTTCTAATACAGCAATCCTATTCTAAAGAAACTGCACAGATGCACAAAGAGGCTATACAAAAATGCCCACTGCAATATTTGTAATAGAAATTAGCACGAACAATTCACTTGAACATAAGGAACAAAATAACTGTGGTTTACTCATTATGACTATCCAGCCCTTAAACTAAATACAACAGAATTACAGTTTTTACAAATGTATGTATTTCAAAATATTATGCTCAGTGGAAAAAGGAAAGTTGCACAGAACATGAGTTACTTAAAGTTTAAAAACAACACCCAATGTTATATACTCCCTGCAGAGACTTGTATTTGTAGTAAACATTTAAAAACAAACTGGAAGGAGAAAGGGGAAAGAGATTAGGGTTGTAGGGATCTGGCTGTATCTTTAATATTTTATTTAAAAAAGGGTTTTATAGCAGCCCTGACTGGTGTGGTTCAGTTGGCTGAGCATCATCCAGCAAAGTGAAAGGTTGTTGGTTCGATTCCTGGTCAGGGCACATGCCTGGGTTGCGGGTTCAGTCCCAGGTCACAGTGTGCTCAACCGGCAGCCAATTGATGTTTCTCTCTCACATCAATGTTTCTCTCCCTCTCTTTCCCACTCCCCTCTCCTCTCTCTAAAAATAAACAAATAAAATCTTTTAAAAAAAGGGTCTAAAGCAATTATTGCCAAAAATTAACATTTGTTAAATCTGAGAGAAGGGCAAATTGGTGAGCTTTATACTATTTTCTGAAAATTCTTATAATTAGAAAATTTAGTTTTGTATAACATTCAATTTGTAGACAAGTATTCAAAAATGATGTGCGAAATTAGTATAATACATATGAAGTTTTATTTCCTCTGGAATTGGTTCCAGAACTATATATAGTACAGTGATAAAAATCTGTATTCCCATGACTTCTGAAATTAAGACAAATATGAAGTAGAAATCTTTCTTAAAAGATAAATATTAATTACCCAACATATTACCTGCTTCTCCTGAAGATGTTTCCTCAGTAACTAAGGGTAATCCAGATGCAAAGAAATCCATGATTGTTGCATAAATATCTGGTTTCAATAAATTCCAATCTAACTCTTCACTTTCCTGTAAATATTTTAAGGAAAATGCTAAAATTTCTACCCAAGGGCACAGACAAATATAAAACAATACTTGTATCTTTTAAGAATCTTTTTCTATATATATCCTGTACTATACAACAGTACCTGTTTCTGGAGAATACATGTTACTTCCAGTTCTTAAAGGATCTGGCTTATAATGACTTTCAGAAGATACAATTGTAGAACATTTCTCATTCACTCATTCATCAAACTTGTATTAAGTGTGCTGTATATACCATGAGCTATATAGGGGATACCAAAATGATGAAAAGGTATTTTTTTCATGAGGTAAAGACAGTTATGTTAAAAGAGGATGAAGAAATGTCCCATTCTTTTAAATAAAATAGGATATAACTGCTTGATCAAATACATAGGATATCTGACAACTATTAAAAAACAATTCAATTTATATATATTACTTGAGAGTATTAAAGAAATCCAATGAGACAACTGTAGGACCAAAACGCAGACCGCGTCTTATCTGTAGCTGCTGTGCTAGAGGACTTGTGAACTGTCAACAAGATCAGTGTCCTTAAGAAAGAATCTGTAACTGTTTCACCCCAAAACCTGGCCAACCAGTTAATTTTATACATTTTTTAAGAAAGGTATAATTCGTATATACTTAAATAGTACTAACATCTAAAAAGAAAAAGGCAGGATATATTGTTTTAATTTTTTAAGGGAGAGCTCTTTAGGAGGAAAAACTATTAGATGCGGTCTATGTAGACTCAGGAAAGTGCTGGCTAGGGTCTATACTTAAATGCTATTAATACTGAGGCTACATGCCTAAGAACTATTTTTGCAATGGATTAAGAACCAGTTTAGAGGCAGTATACTGAAGGCAAGATAAAAGGCACTGCAATGGATACAAGAGCAAAACTAGTGAGATGCCTTAGTGAGTGGGAATGGGAACTAGTTCAAGGTAAATTTTTGAAAAGATTTTCTTTATTTTTAGAGAGAGGGGAAGGGAGAGAGAAAGAGAGGGAGAGAAACATCAATCAGTTGCCTCTGGCATGCCCCCAGCCCACAACCCAGGCATGTGTCCTGACCAGGAATTGAACCAGCAACCTTTCAGTTCACAGGCCAGCACTCAATCCAATGACCTACATCAGCCAGGGCTCAGGGTCACTTTTTAATACATTATTGGAATATGGATCAGAGGGCTACCTCAGATCTTCAGTAAACAGTAGGCTCTACTGAGTAAAGAAATCTTAGTAGTAAAAAGAAACATTTCCTGAAGTTGTCTGAGTAAGAGAAAAAGGCAGCATATAAACTGAAAATATACTTTCACATTTAGAAAAAAACATAAATAATGCATAAAGAAACCTCTGAATTATCAATTACAAACCAAAAAGAAAACAGGCAATTGTTGAAGATATCAGGTAAATGGAATAGCCCGTGATGAGGAAGGTTACTTAAAAGAAAACAAATCAAATCTGCTATTCTGCCTATTAAATATCAGTGTTTGCCCTCATTTAGAATATTACTTATTGGTTATATCATTTCATTAAGAAAAATAGTGGAGCTGAAGAAATTTCAAAAAGGGTAATTAAATTATATAAGAGAAATAAGTAATGATTTACCAAAATCAAATCGCAAACAAAACCCTGTAAGATATAATCACATTTTTATCTAAAAATATTTTCATATAGCATAGGCTATTATGTAAAAGAACTAAATAAAAATATCTTAAAATAAATACATAATTTCCTGTTTGTAAAATAAAGACAAGAATAACTAGTTGTAAGAATTAAACTAGATAATATACGTAATGCACTAGTGCTTTATCAAACATGCTGGAGATGTTAAATAAATGCTGGTCCTTTTCTCCCTCAAAAAATATCAAAGAAAGAAAACTTAAGAATAAAAAGCATAGGCCAGATGTCTCTAAACTGGTCAAGACTGGGGATCAGTTAACACAGATTTGCTCACCATGATCCTGTATTTGGGGGAGGAAGGCTGAAAGTTCAGTTTAGGAAATTTTATATCACTGTTTCCATCTACAAAAATTTGAGTGCATACTGTATGTTAGGCATTGTTCTAGGTAATCTTAACAATACAGACAACCTTTATCTTCACAGAGTTTATATTCTAGTGCAGGAAAGACAGGGAATAAAAATAAAAAATATGATTAAGATAAGTGTAATAAAGAAAATGAACAGGGTAATGAGCTCTTAGGGGAAGTACCACTTTCACAAATATGGTCAAGAAAGAGCTTTCTGAGAAATAGGTACAAAGGAATACTGGACTAGATGTAACATGTTCTTAACCCGTATGTCCACTTTCATGGTACATCAGAATAATCCTTTCAAATTGCTTATGAGGAGTTGAATGTATGTTTTTATTCTGATGCAAAACTGGACAAGTGATTAAGTTCAGTGCATACATATCAATTAATAGATTTAAAAGGACACATAGCTCTGGCTGGTATAGCTCAGTGGAATGAGCATGGGCTGCGAAACAAAGGGTCACTGGTTCGATTCCCAGGCAGGGCACATGCCTGGGTTGCAGGCTAGGTGTCCAGTAGGGGGCACACGAGAGGCAACCATGTGGCAGGAATTCTTTACACACGCATGAAGAGATGCAGTCCCGGGAATTTACACGTAAAGAGCACGGCTCCGCGTGAGGAAAAATTATTCCCGTGTGGGCAAGCATGAATCATGTCAGTGGAAAAAGAATTCTCTAATGGGAATTTGGCAAAAATGTATCTTAAGATATACTCTGCCTTGCTGAGTCTCTTTCCCCAAAGCCAAGAAGCTTAAGTTAATGGATCCCTGCCTCAATGTTTTATGGTCCCAAGAGTTAACAGCCCTAGTTAGCTTACCCTCAATTTACTTGTCTCCTGTTTAATGTACTACCCCGGTCCTGTCTGCCACCGGACCTGAATTTACAACCTAATGCTCTGTACCCCAAATGTTTACCTTACTAAGTAAACCCACCGCTCAGCTATCCCCTTCTCATGTATCTTCATGACCTCGCTGTAAACCCGATTCTGCATAAGTTCATGAATAATCAATGCAATGTAAATGTGTCCTAAAACTTATAATAAAAAACCCAGCTGAGCTACGCCCGAGGCCTTTCGGAGATGAAGCAAAAGACCCATGGCTCCGGATTCTTTTCTCCAAGTGTGTCTCTGGGTGAGTTTGATGCACACGTCAGTTACGGTCCCCCCCAGGTTTCACGGGACGAAATCCGCAACACAACCACACATTGCTATTTCTCTCCCTCTCTTTGTCCTTCCCTTCCCCTCTCTCTAAAAATAAATAAATAAAATCTTTTAAAAAATAAATAAAATAAATAAAAGGACACATACTTCAAATTTAAATAGTTCATTTCTCATTAATTAGGCTTAAAAAATAAAGTCTTTTCTATCAAATACCACCTTAGCTGCTGCACATTGGGTAGCACATTTATCTTGGTTTCTTGACATTCAGAGGTTGACCAAGTGCTGAAGAACTTACACAATCCACTGCTCTTATGTGTGAAGCTCTGAAGTGTTATTGCAAGACAGTAGAATGAGTCAGATGCCATGAGGTTAAATGCCCACTTTGAAAGGAGAAATATACATTCAATCATTCTGTTGGTCAAATATATATATTGTGTGACTATTTATTTGCTTCTCTTTTCACTCTATCAGTTACATTAAAAATTAGTGAAAATAACACTTGGAAGCCCAAATTCTAGTCTTGGCCCTGCTACCAGCTACCTATATAATCTTGGACACTGTATTTAACCCTTAGAAACTCAAGGTTTTTTCTTTTGAAAAAATGAGAAATCTGGAAATTCTATTAAATAATTATTTAAGACATGAAAAGTAAACTTGAGATATTTTAATAACAGTTATGTACAAAACACATTAAGAATGGAAATTCTGGAGAGGGTGATCCAACTCAGAAAATACTAAAGTGCTTACTTTATATCATCCTATATTTTTACCTTTGTGACAGTGATAAAATCTGGTCCAAAGAAGACACTTTTCACTCCTTCAATCCTAAATAGTTGCCTGTGAAAAAATAAAACATAACAGATCATAAATGTTTAATTATAAAAAGTTTATACATAAACAAAACAGAGAAAAATAAAAGAACATCCATGTGCCCATCGCCACCTTCAAACCATGGCCAACCTTGTTCTATCCTCTCCCCCTACCATCGAGCAACCCCACGTAAGAGTACAGGACATTTTTATTACAGCAAAAGATCCCTCCTTTCCCTTCGCATTCAGTCCTCTTGCTTTACCTCCATGCTCTACTAACTTTTGTTTATGGCAAGGACTTATTTTTGTTTAAAATTTTCTTCCAGCTTTGTTGATATAATTGACATGAGACAGTTTGTAAGTTGAAGGTGTACAATGTGATGATTTGATATACATATATGGTGAAATGATCACCACAATAAAGTTAGTTAACACATCTGTCACCCTAGTAACTACTGATCTTTTATACCACTACTGCTTTGCCTTTTTGGCTTCTTTCTTTTATAATATTGCTTTTGAGAGTCACCCTTGTTTTTGCACGTATCAAATAGTTCACTCCTCTTTACTGCCAAGCAGTACTACATTATATGGGCATTTACACTGTTTAGTCACTCCCCAGCTGATGGACATTTCCAGATTTTTGAGGGGGCGGCCATTATAGATAATGCTGCTATAAAGATTCATGTGCAGGTCTTTGTGGAGCATGTTTTGTTTTTTGTTTTTATACACATAATAATCATACTGTACTTGCTTTCTTCACTTAACAGTAAATGTGACCGCCTCATCTTTAATACTGCAGACTACAGATGAATAATGGTTACGTAACTCTTCCTATTGATGGAGATTTTGGTTGTTTTTCAACTCATTCCCATTACCAACAAGGCCACAATAAATCTCCTTACACACCTTGTGTACATATGTGGGTGTTCCCTAAAGTAGTGTTTTTCAAACCCAACAGCAAGTGGTGAATTCAATTAGAGTAACTGAAATGTTATCTAATAATACAGAACAGAACAGAATAAAAAGAGCAAGAAACAAAATCTAAGAATGCTATACACATTGTAAGGGTGAAAACTGTCCCATCAAACACTGTTTCACATGTACACACACACATGTGTGTATATATACATAAATATCTGTGTGTATGTGCATAGACATATACAAGGTGGGTACCCCCAAAAAAGGAATTATCTTCTGGAGGGTGAGCCCCTTGTAGTACAGGCTTCACTGACTAGGTGAGAGTTCCAGGAATCCATCTGTATCAGTCTATCAGCTGGTGGTGGTGTGAGAAGCTGCGTTAGGCTTCTATGAATTTTTTTTTTTGGAAGACGGCGCATTTGCCCATTTCACGAAGGGTGATTTATGAGTGCACCTGGCCCCACCAAGCTGAGTGTTCAGCAGTTTTTGACCACAAACAGCATGACCCTGGTGCCCCACCCTCCCTATTCACCTGACTTCACCCCAAGCAACTTTTTTGTTTCCCTGGAAGGAAAAAAGTCTGTCAAATATTCTGTCAATGTGGGTGAGGTGAAACAAACAACAGCAGAAGCACTAAAAGGCATCAAAATCAAAGAGTTAAACAATTGTTTTCAGCAGTGGGGGAAAAGTTGTTTCAATAGGTGTATTACATCAAATGGAGGACTTGGAAGGTGACTGAAGTTTAACATGTAAGAATAAATACACATTTCTTTATAAATAAATCTGGTTTTGGGGGTTTCCCCTCATGTATTTGCACTGCATGAGGGGCAGGGGAAGTGAGAGAGCAGATAAGGCGTGTATGGGTTTCATATAATCCTCCCAGGTCACTACTGGCGGCTGGGCAGCATCCTCACGCTCACCTGGGATTACTCAGTGGCACCAAATATATAATTACCTCCACCTTAAAATGGTGGGTTTTATATTATATGAATTTTACAACCAAAAAATTGAAATATATATATTACTTGTTCCTTTACCTCATTAAAAAATCATATTTTACCCGGCTAGTATAGCTCAGTGGCTTGAGCGCGGGCTGGGAACCAGAGGGTCCCGGTTCGATTCCCATTTGGGGCACATGCCTGGGCTGCAGGCCAGGTCCCCAGTGAGGACCATGTGAGAGGCAACCATACATTGCTCTTTCTCCCTCCCTTCTCCTCTCTCTAAAAATAAATAAATAAAATCTTTAAAAAAAAAATCGTATTTTGAACTAATATGATCTCACAGTTTAGTGATTTTAATAGCCGGTTTATTTACCACAGGTGAACAAGGTAACATATTATATACTGTTCTGTAACAAAAGAGACTGTATGGATTGTTTTCGAATTTTCAGGAAGCCCTTTTAGAAATTTAGTTTGGGACCCAAAGCTGGAAAATGGATTCTTGAACCACAGGGCAAGTGATCGTACTTGGAGGCAGGGGTTAGGGGGTAGAATAGGAGGGTAGAGATCATGTCCACCAAGTACCGTGATTAACCACGAGTCCACCATGACTCTATTCTCACGAGTGGCATGCTGAGGTCAAGGAAACCAGCATTGTTATTAATTACAAATTTAAAAAACACTCCTGAGATAAGCATATTTCTGACTCCCCTAAATGAGACATGTAAAAAGGCTATATGTAGCCTTTAACTTTTATTTTCCAAATATCCTGGACAAACAGTATCAGGTATAGGTTACTAAAAATGTCAACTGATACTGATTTTAATACTTCTTTTTTTTTCCACTCACCTGCGGACATTTTTTCCACTGCCTTTAGGAGAGGGGATGGGGGGAGAGGGTAGGAATAAGGGAGGGAGAGAAGGAGGGAGAGAGAGGGAGGGGGAGGGAGAGAGAAGAGGAACATCTACATGGACGGAAGCACTGGTCAGGTTCACTACTTCCCATATGAGCCCCAACCTGGGATTGACCTATAACCTAGCTATGTGCCCTGACCAGGAATCAAACCTGTGACTTTTCAGTGTACAGGATGACGCTCCCACCAACAAAGACACACTGGCCAGGGCCTGACTCTGATATTTCTTATAAATACCTTTAGCTATCAGCTAAAGCGTTTCATTCCAATAATTTTTTTATATTGATTTTTAGAGAGCAAGGAAGGAAGGGAAGTTAGGGCAGGGAGAGAGACACACACAAACATTGATTTACTGTTCAACTTACTGATGCATTTATTGGTTGATTCTTGTATGTGTCCTGACCAATGATCAAACCCACAACCTAGGGTGTATCGGGATGATGCTGTAACCAACTGAGATATCCGGCCGGAGTTCATTTCAGTAATTTTATGGTTTATACTTTACCATCTGACATGTATTTAACTTTGTCTCCACTGAGCAGTTTTTGAAGAAAAGAAGTCATTCCATATCTGATAACTATTATTTTGTAAGTGGATTTATTGTAGAAATGACTTCATATTGAAACACCTAGAAATTCAGCTATTCTTAAGAAATAAGTTTTCGTTGCTTATTAAAAGCAGTTTTAAAGATTTAGAATGGAAATTTATAATATCATTTTGACCAGTTATTTTTCTTAAGTAAAAACATAAATTTTTATGTTGTCATGATACAGCTCTCTCAAATACATCACTTTTCAGGAGAGGGTTTCCTAATATCAACTCTTAGTTTTCTTTATCTCTTAACTGAAAAGAAAGTATTCTCTGAAAAAAATGCAGTGCACATAAAAATGCAATAGCTAAATAAACCTGCCTTAACCCCAAAGTCAGTTATTTGTGTTTCTTGGTAAAAGCAAGTGGAAAATAGCAATACACCTTGCCAGAGGAGAGCGAAATGCTGCAGCTGGTGTAGGAAAATCCATGGTCCTTGTCTCAAGAACTGGTTTTCCTGGAATAAACTTTAAACTGTTGGGATTTGGGGTATCTTGTGTTTGAATAAACATGTGTCTCACTAAAAGAAAAAAAAGAAAGAATGTTATTCTAGAAAGTAATAGTAGTTTACAGTTTATGGACTATGAAGTACTCATTATCAGAGAACCAAAAGAAGTAAGAAAAATTAGTAAATTAGAAAATAAGACTGTATTGCCCAAACTGATAAGAATTTTTAAAGACAAAAAAGCAATTTATCAATGTTTTTATAATTGCATTCAATTTTATATTAATTTTGATTATTTAGTTTGTTGCTCAGCGGATTCCAGTAATATCCTACACTGAAGTAGGAAGGCATATTATACTTCAGGAATCATGTATGTATTCTATGTGATGATTTATGATTATGATACCAATGGCTACAACGATTATAAGTTGTCATCACTATGACAGAATACAGTAAAATCTTACATTCTCTTCTTTCCAAAGTACTACCATCCTTTTAAAGACAAATGAATTTTTTAAAAGGCATAAATGTCTAATAATAACTAATATTTACTGTGAGCCAATTATTTACACATCATGGACAGGTCGAACGCTTCAAATGTATTTAAGCCTTTAATGACCTTATGAAGGCACTATTATTCCCATTTTACAAATGAAATTGAGGCTCAGAGATAAGTAGCTTTTAAATTATATAGAGTTAAGGAACTGCCCAATGGTATAGAGTTAGTGACATTATAAATGTGACTTACTTTCTGGAATAAAAATTATCTTTACAGGTTCTTTTCTCTCATTCTTCTAGGGCCATATTAGACTGAGAATGAATTCATTAAAGCAATAAAGAAGAACAGAATCTTTAATTTCCTATCTTGTTAAAATGACAACAGCTTATAAGACAAAAGGATAGACAGGGCTAGGGTCTTAAAATTATTAAACAGACCTTTATTATTTATTATGAAAATAAACCTTTTGACCAAAAAGAATACCAGTTTTCCTGGTAGAGCAATATACTGAAACCGGTTACTCCAATGAGCCATTAACATGTGCTGAGCATGGTGCTAAGTACTCCATATGAATTACATTAGTTAATCCGTACATCCTGCCAGGGAGGTACTGTTTTTGTCCTGTTTTACGAATGTGGAAACTAAAGCTCAGTGTCACTCAACTAGAGAGATAAAGCCGCCAATTTTCCATCACTAACTTGCTTAGCCACTGTGCATATTGCCACTCCATACTTATTAGTGCCAAGCATAACAGGAAAATATATTTAAAATCAGTCTTATCTTGTCATAATCCTCATACCACACAACTTAGAAAAGATAGTAAAATATCAAAAAGCAACAGTTTTATTTTAAATTAGAGACTAAATCTGGCAAAACATATGGTTGTTATGGAAATGCTTTTTTTAACCTTTACAAGAGAACATTCTAATTTGACAGCTGAGAATTGTTTTTGCACCTTGCCATGCAGTTCCAGCTAACTGGTGTTGACTCATTTCCTTGGTGAAGTAGAAATTGAAACTAAAATCCCATACATTTTGCTTACTGAAGTCACTGTCATATAAGATATTAGTTGGTGACTTGATGACCAGGCAA
Source organism: Micronycteris hirsuta (assembly GCA_004026765.1). Classification (NCBI taxonomy): domain Eukaryota; kingdom Metazoa; phylum Chordata; class Mammalia; order Chiroptera; family Phyllostomidae; genus Micronycteris; species Micronycteris hirsuta. Next base: position 13,439 of record PVJI01008146.1, read on the forward strand.
ATCCTAAAAAAGAAAAATTTTAAATGATAACCTCAATGCCAAGTGCTTGATCTAAAATGTTTATACCTCTAACCAATAAATGCCTCTGAAAAACTGTGTTACAAGGGAACAATTTTTCAGATGGCACATTGAAGAAAGGGCTTTCTATAAATATAAAGACAACAAGGTTCTTTTAACCCTGGTTCTGACTAATCATTTCTTGCAACATTTAACAATTTATTGCTAATCAAAAGCTCTGCACGTTATGTACTCTACTAGTATTTGAAAAATTAAATCTAGATTTATTCTACTCAATCCATTTGTGGAAAGCTATACATACAGGAAGAAAAATTTTTAGAAATAATTGAAGGCAAGGACTGTAAGTGTAAAAATTTTTTTAACAGAGCACAGTCTACATATACTACCCGAAGTACAAAGTAATATATGACATCACTACATAAATTTTCTTTTGACAATGAACAAAGCTATCTCAAAAAAGTAATTTGACTCAGCATTAACAAAATCATTCCACTTATGGTCTAAATTTGGTTTAATTAGGTATTTCAAAAATGACTCCCAGGTCCATCATCCAGAAAGACGGCCCCTGAAGTGTCATAATGGCTTCACCAAGACAGAAAGGCTGATCCAAAATAAGTTTTCCTATTGTGCTTGGTACTTATAAGTAGATAGGTAGGCAAAAGTTCCTCCAAAACCACAGGTTAATGGTGCTGATAGTCAGTATCAAAGACTAAAATCAGTAGCTCTCCGATTGGAAAAGTCTAGATAACCACATAATTCACTCCCACAGTAATTTAAAGTCCGATTAAAAAAGCTTAACATGCTGAGTTACTCAATATTTATATTTAAATTATTCTATGATTGAAGAAAATAGGCAAGGCACTCCTGTTCTTGCCCCAATACACAGTGGAGATAAGGTCTCTACCCTAATCCAACCCATGCCATTATCCCAAGCCAGCCGTCTTCCAGAGCCTGGCCACACGAAGTATTCAAGGTAGTGATGGAAATGCAGGTGGGCCAAGAGCTGAATCCAAACTCTCACAGTTTCAAGAGCACATATAGATAGGTACTTACACACAGACATACACACCCACCTCCCAAGGTTCCCTAGCCACATGACAGTGGTCATTTTTCATTAATTTTCAAATCCTATCTTCAAACCTATTTCCGATAGTAAAGAAAATAAAAGCATGTGACATCAACCAGGTTATTTTTTTAAAAAACAGAGATTAATTTTGACAAAAAGAAAGAAAAATGACAAAATACTATGTTTTATGGTCTGAATAAAAGCTAGAGATTTACTGATTTTTGAGGTACTCTTATCAAAAAAAAGACGGTAATAGCTTAAAATACATGATTCTTTGAAATACAAACCCATCTTTTTATCATATTCTTTTTACCATATTTTCATTTCAGAAATCATTTACTGAGCAATTCATATCTCAGAGGATGTGTTACACAAGGTAACGAAATTTCACAAATCTGTTGGACATTTTGCTCAGGATTCTTGCAATTTAATGCCAATAATATGTGTAAGCACATGATTACAGCAAAGTGTGATGCTGTGACAGGAAAAAATGCTACATTCTTTTACAGGCATCAGAATAGAAAATTTATAAATTCTCATCTTTTATGACCCACAAAGTTTTATTCAGGCACAGTTTCATTAGCTTCTGAAAAACAATTTGCTCTAAAAGAGTTGAAATTTCACCTGTGTTACATAAGGTTGCGGGCAGCGGGAAAAGTGGTCTTTGTGCAAACTGATGGAGAGGCTGTTTCTTCACGGTGTATGGAGTCATCGTACGGCAGAATCTACATTTAAAAACAAGAACGCTATTTTAAGAAAGAATCTTTTAAGCTGAGTTTCTAATTCTCATATATTAAAAAAGCCATAATGAAAATAATAAAGTCAAACTTTTACCTTCTTTACACAACATTATTTTCACTTTCTTAGGCAAGGAAGAGCTACAAACAATTTAAAAACGAGAGTTCAAGGTGAAAGTTACAGCCTTGAGACTGAGTGTACACAGGATAGTGCCATATCTGGTGTAAGAGAAAGAAATGCATATACACTAGTGATTCATAACCTGGAGTCCCAGATTCAGTTATGCATGAATGAGGCAAAGAACTACGAACTGTTTTTCCCTTCTTTTTAAATTTTTAAAAACTAGGCAATAGACTCACACCATTCCAAATTGAAATGGAAAGAAGAAAATTCAATGAAAAGTCCCCCTCCCTTTCTAACACATTTCCCTGAAAAGAGAGAACTTATATACTGGATGGTCTGAGAGGTGTTTCAATACTTCAAAAAGTCTACTAGAAAGTATACTATTCTCCTCCAAACGTCTAAAGAAGCCAAGAATCTAGATATGCTTTTGACTGGAAGTATATCAGTATTGTAACTCTGGTTATTCCACTGATAGTGGAAGTGTTTACTGGCTTTTTCCTGACTTTGACAAATTCAAAACAAAGAGAAAAAGGAAAAACAAATATTACTGGAAAGGAAATAAAAGGAGAGTAGTGGAAATTTTAGAAATCTGATGCAAATTCTTTTGGAATCTACTTTAAAATACTTCATTTTTCACTTCACATGAATCGAGGAATTTTAAAAATATATATGATCTCCTTTTTTAAACATCTGATTATTTTCACCTGCATACTCATTAAGGGACTGTCTTCATGTCTATGTCCCTGAAGCAGCTAGCATGATGGCTTCAGTTCATCATCCCTAAAATGAAGTTAATATTCACAACTACCTCATCAAGACTGGGGCAAAGTTGAATCCAAATAATCCATGTAGACCCTGACCACATAGCTCAGTTACGAGCTCAGTGAATGCATAAATAGGTGGAACAACAAATGGATGTTTCTCTTCCTCCTTCTCTAAAATCAATAAAAAATTTTAAAAATGAAATGTAGTTCAAAATAAATAATCCATATAAAGTGCATAAAACAGTGCTGCTGGGCCATGTAGTTAGCGTTCAATAAATGTTAGCTATCACTACTATTATTATGTGACAGACATGACTCAAACATGAGAGGTGACTAACAAATCCTACAAACTTAACTTTTTTAAGAAATGCATTTAAACTTCAAGAGCACCAGTAACACTAAAACTCCTTAAAATGCGATTAAATCCCGTTGGGTCCTTTTCTCCTTTTGTTCTAGAAGTGAAATTGGAATACAACACCTACTTAAATCCTCAGTGCTTTTCCCGTAACCAAAGTCGGCAGATGCCATTGGCAGGGCGCACGGAAGGGGAAAAGCAAGGAATCGCACGGGCTCTGTGGTGGGCAGGAAATCGAGGTGTCTGGATTCTCATCCGAGTTCCATCACCTAGCTTCTGTGTGCCCTCAGACAAGTCACGTACCCTTTCTGGTCCTCACTAAGAAAATGAAGAAACGTGGCGAGATGTTCTCTTCCAATTTATGACACTGACTTTGTTTTTAAAAGGCAGAAGAGGAAATGTGAAGAGCTAGAGGAGCTGCACAATTTCAAATGAGATCTTAGCGTTGGGTTTCTACAACCAGTCTTTGCTAAGCTCCCCACCGCAGGAACTCAGGCACAGGGTCTCAGAGGCTGGGGTCAGGAAGGACCGCGTCCGCCAGAACAGGAGAAGAACTGCATCAGCGAGGCGCCCACCTCCAGGGCTCAACGCCCAACTGCTGCGACAAGGACGGAGCCAAAGGCTCGGTCAGAGGCATTTTTCCCCACCCCGTCTGAGGGAGTAGACAGGACGGCTATTGCTCCACTGCCTAAGCTCAGCAGCAACGCTGTACGGAGCTCACGATTTGTCACCTACCGCCTGCGCAACCCTGCAGCTCCCGCCGCAGCACCCCAAACCAGCCGCGCCGCCGCCATCTTAGTCCGAGTGCGCCGGCGTGGGACGGACCGCCCCCTTCGCCGAGCTGCGCAAGTCCCGCGCAGGCGCAGCCGGGCCGGAACGGGACTAGCCCCGGAGAGAGCGCACTCTACGGGTAATAGGTGGTGCTGCTACCGATGAGGGGTGTGTTTGCGCCTGGCTGTTTAGAACCGTTGCCTACCTACTATTTAAACCCAGACAAGGAGGAAAATAAAGAAATACCTCAGTAAGGCACGAAGGACTGCACACTTGCGTGGAGCTTCCACACTTTCCCTACATGCTGAGTGCTTCTCTGGCACCGACTGGTCCTGCGGTTAGAATGGTGTTCCCTACCCCTTAACCCGTCTCATTGCCGTTTGTAAGACCCCGCTTTCCTCCAGGCCCATCTCAGCGAACTGCCTCAGAAGACTCCCTGGAGCATGGCTTCTGAATGTTCTCGCCTTCCGCCAGCAAACTGCCTTCCCTTGTCTCACGGGCCTGATGTGAACGTCTGTGTCTTACCCATCTGTTAGGCTGGGCTTGTGGTCTCGATCATCTCAAACCAACACACAGATGAGGACTCACGTAGTTTGCGGCGGCCCTTTGCTGTACAAACACGAATATTGACTAGTTTCTAGAGCAATACGAGAGCCCATTAAGTATTCTTCCAGAACGTTCCAGAACAGCTCTGACCAGTGTGACTTGGTTGAGCGTCATCAGGCAAAGGGAAAGTGAGGGGATAAAGTCAGCACATCTGTCATTTGCTGAGCAGGCCTATGACCTTGTTGAACATGACTGCCATTGTACTCTTCTGCGCTTATGTCCGCAGGACTGGAAATTATTGGAAAGCAAGAACAGAACCGCTCCCTACAGCCACCGGCAGAAGAAAACAGTGGAACAAACTGCAGCCCTTGTACAATGTCCTAACAGCCAGGAGCCACACAGCAGCAACCTCCTACCGTTCTTAATCCAACTATAATCCAATAAAAGCTCAAAGCCCCACCCCTCAATGTTAGTGCCTCTCTCTACACCAGGCCCCTCCCCTTTCTTGGAGAGCAAATAAAAACTTTTTTCTCTACATTTTCTTCTCTTTGTGAATTCTTTCGCATCCCGCATTACTGACCACCCTAACAGAAAGGCGGAGGGTTCCTCTTTCAGGGAAAATGCCTAGGTTGCAGGCCTAGTCTGCGGTCGGGGTGGGTCTTCTCTCTTTCCCTCCCTTCACGTCTCTCTAAAAATAAATATTTAAAAAAAATTTTGAGAAGCGTGGGAAACAGTATGGTGATTAACAGAGGAGTGGGGTGGGGGGGTAGGAGAGGGTAAAGGGAGGTTAAAAGGTGACAGAAGGAGATGACTGGGGGCGGTGAACACAATATACAGGTGATGTAGAATTGTACTCCTGAAACCTATATCATTTTATTAACCAATGTTACCCCAATAAAGTCAGTAAAGAAAAGGGGGTAAAAGCATGAGAATGTGTTGGAAATACAGTATCACATCCCACGTTAGGCCTACTGAATTACAGTTTTGGAAGTGTGGTCCAGTAATCCATTTTAACAAACCCTCTAGCTGATTCTGATGCAGGCTGAAGTGAGAACCAGCCACTGCTCTAGAAGATACACAGAGTGCTGTTTTCTGGAACTGAAGAAACATACCTATTGTTAGACAGATTGAGGCTACATCCAAGACCACCCTAGAGGTTTCTATGGCCTGAGAGGCATCTAAGGTGGTGGGTGGGGTTTCAGGCCTGCAGGTGGCCTGGGCCTGGACACTGAGCAGGCACTGCTTCCTCTGAGGGCAGTGTGCGTTCTTAAGGTTGCATGTTGACTTCCAACCACCATCTTTCTTCCGTGAACCATTCTAGACCTCAATGCCATCCAAAGCTTGTCCCCTTACTCTCTTCTAGACCCTGAATCAATGTGGCTCTTCTACTCAGGAACAAGCCCTGGTTAGGGAACAATCTTTCCTCTCTGTCTTCAGTTTCTCTCTCTCTTAAGAGTTCTTTCCCATAAGAAAAATCCTGCCTTGCTCCAAACATCCTCCCAACCACCGCTCTCTTTTCTTCTCTTCGAAGTCCAATTGCATAGAATTGTCTACACTTGTAGCCCCTAGTCCTTTTTTCACCTCCCACTACTCAAACCACTGAAACCAGCCTTCTGTATCCCACCATTGCCTGGGGGCTGCTCTGGTCAAGACCACCCACAACATCTGTGTTGCTGAACCTGAAGGATCTTCTCAGTTTTTACGTTTCTTGTCCTCTGAATCATCACATGCTGAGGCTCGCTCTCTCCCTTTAATAATCTAATTCTTTGTGCTTTCCTGGCACCACAACTGCCTATTTTTCCCACTATTTTTCCGATTACTCCTTTTCCTTCTCCCTTGCAAGGTTTCATCTGCCCACTATTTAAATGTTGGTGCTTTGGGGGACCTCAACCCAGGCATTCTTCTCTTCCCATTCTTTCATGATTAATTGACACACTTCATTTTGGGGAGCTTATACCAATTAGCATTTCAAGTAGCCACCAAAATATGTTCCCCTTGCAAAAACTGGATTTAAAAAAAAAAAAAAGCATTTTTTTAAACTGGATTTTTGCAATTCTTGGTCATTTACATTAAATGAAAAACAAAGCTGGTTAGTAAGAGCACAAGTAGTATGATCCCATTTCTGTAAAACTGTGTGTGTCTATGAGTGCATGTGCTTGTACCTGTGTGCCTAGAGGTGTATGGAGGCAGACTGCCAGCCTGTCTCTCTTTGCCCTCCTCTGGATGTTCTCAGGTCCTTAAATACGCCAAATTGTTTTGCATTGTTGTTTGCCTTTCAGGGCCTTTGCATTGTTGTTCCCCTTTCAGGAAACAATGCAGAAAGCTACTGCCAACTTTAGCCAAGGAATAGGACCCTGGACCCTGATCCCAAGCCCCTTCCTCCTGCTCCAACCTGCTGGAGATAGGTGTAGAAGGAGGAGGAGGCAGGTTCCTGACCCCAACCTAGGAGAAGGATGGAAGCTCTAAAGCAGGTGTAAAATGGAAGTTAAAAAGTCTTGGCTAGATTTATTTTTTTATAATGGTTACTTCTTGCACACCCCCAACCAGGGACCCGGCCCACAACCCAGGCATTTGCCCTGCCCAGGAATTGAACCAGTGACCCTTTGGCTTGCAGGCCAGTGTTCAGTCCACTGAACCACACCAGCCAGGACTAGATTTTTTTTAATACTTTAGAGTAAGATGGAAAATAAGATAGTTTTTAAAGCTGAAAGTGACCAGAAAGTGATGGGATCTGCAGGAATTTCGTCAAGGAATGAGGCAGGAAAATCAAAAAGACCACATTTAAGCCCTTTCCTAATCATGTCTTACTGAACTCAATCTATTCAAAATACTCGTTACATATATATTTTTTAATATTTTTATTTTTATTTATTTTTAGAGAGAGGGGAAGGGAGGGAGACAGAGAGGGAGAGAAACAGCAATGTATGGTTGCCTCTCACATGGCCCTCATGGGGACCTGGCCTGCAATCCAGGCATGTGCCCCAACTGGGAATTGAACCGGGACCCTCTGGTTCCCAGCCCGCGCTCAATCCACTGAGCTACACCAGCCACAGCTCGTTACATATATTTTAACCATCCCCTTGATTAGCTTCTCCTAACACACCCTTTCCCTCCTCATTCTTACATTTTACTTTGCAGAGAAAAAGGTAGGGGCCTTGACGGCAACAGTGGCAGCCATGGACTTTCTGACCTGTCAGAGCCCTGCCTGAACTCACACATTTCTCTCTGCTATGGCATCCAGAACGTACCACTGCAAGAGTTTTTTAAATTTCCTTCTCTATCTAAAAGTAGAGCCTTCCCAAAGAATATAACGGTTATAAATCCCCTCCCCAGGAGTTTAGCATCAGAAAAGTTTGACTCTTATCATTGGAGAGGAGAGTTTGGCTCAGAGATAAGAAGTCACCTAAACAGACATTCTCACAAAATCATCACATCTCTGTTCCCCAGTGAACCTCTTTACCTTTCCCTAAAAGTCACTTCTTTCCCCATAGTTGTCCTCTTACTGCCCCTCCCTGACACTGCTTCAACCTTACCTCCTACCTCCCACGGCCAAAGAGGCATCTTCCTTACCCAAAGCCAGTGCCTTTTCTATTGCGGGTCCACCCCCTCCTTCCTCCTCCTGCCATTCCTTAGAGACTTTGTCCAATTTATTATTTTTTAAGTAAACTTTTTTTGTTCTAGAATGCCATTAGATTTACAGAAAAGGTGCAAACATAGTAGAGATTGTTTCTGTGTATCCTTACGCAGCTTCCCCTGTTGATAGCATCTTACATTACCATTAAACATTTGCCACACACAGGAACTAACATTAACCACACTCCACAGTTTATTGGCATTTCACTACTTTTCCACTAATGTTCTTTTTTCCCTTCTGGATCTTATGTGGGACATATTACATTCACTAATCATGTCTGCTAATGTCTTCTTTCTTTAAAATTCTATTTTGTTGATTATGCTATTACTGCTGTCCCAATTTCCCCCCCTTTTCCTCCCTCTACTCAGCAGCCCCCACTCCGTCAGGCAATCCCCCCACCATTGTTCATGTCCATAGGTTATACAAATAAGTTCTTTGGCTACTCCATTCCCTATACTGTACTTTATATCCTCAATTTGTACTTTTTAATCCCCTCGCCTCTTCACCCCTACCCTCACCCCCCGCCCCAACTTTCTGGCAACCATTAAAATGCTCTTCATATCTATGATTCTGCCTCCATTCTTCTTGTTTGCTTAGTTTGTTTTTTAGATTCAATTGTTGATAGATATGTATTTTTTGCCATTTTATTGTTCATAGTTGTGATCTTCTTTTTCTTAAACACGTCCCTTTAACTGTTCATATTATAATGGTTCGGTGATGATGAACTCCTTTAGTTTTTTCTTGGCTGGGGGAGCTCTTTATTTACCCTTCAATTCTAAATGACAGCTTGTCTGTGTAGAGCAATCTTGGCTGTAGGTCCCTGCTTTTTATGACATCGAATATTTCTTGCCAATCCCTTCTAGCCTGCAAAGTTTCTTTTGAGATATCAACTGACAGCCTTATGGAAACTCCCCTGTAGGTGAATAATTGCTTTTTCTTTTGCTACTTTTAAGATTCTCTCTGTATTTTTAACCTTTGACCTTGTAATTATGATGTGTCTTGGAGTGGGCCTCTTTATATCCATCTTGTTCGGGACTCTCTGTGCTTCCCGGACTTGCATATTTATTTCTTCATCAAATTAGAGTTTTCTTTCATTATTTTTTCAAATAGATTTCCAATTTCTTGCTCTCTCTCTCTTCTCCTTCTGGTACACCTTTGATGTGAATGTTGGAATGCTTGAAGTTGTCCCAGGGGTTTCTTACATTATCCTCATTTCTTTTTTTTCTTCTTGTTATTCTCATTGGTTGTTTTTTCTGCTTCCTTATGTCCCAAATAATTGATCTGATTCTTGGTTTCATCCACTCTTCTGTTGTTTCCCTGTGAATTGTTCTTTATTTCAATAAGTATGTTATTCATTTCTGAATGGATCTTTTCTTATGCTGTTGAGGTCCTCACTAAGTTCCTTGAGCATTCTTATAACCAATGTTTTGAACTCTGCATCTGAAGATTGCTTATCTCCATTTTCTTTAGTTTCTTTTTGGGAGTTTTTGATCTGTTTATTTATTTACACCATGTTTCTTTGTCTTCTCATTTGGGCAGTCTCCTTGTGTTTGTTTCTATGTATTAGGTAGAGCTGCTATGACTCCCTGTCTTGGTAACATGGTCTAATGTAGCCGGAGTCCTATAGTGTCCAGTGGCACAGCCTCCCCTGTCACTCAAGCTGTGTACTTGAAATGAGCACTTCATGTGGGCTGAGTACATGTTCCTCTTGCAGTTGAGCCTCGATTGCTGCTAGCAGGTCAATGGGAGGGATTTACCCAGGCAAGTCAGTGCAAGAACTGGCTGTGAGCACTGACCACCAACATCGCCCTCTGTGGAGGATCAGCTGTATAGGGGCAGGGTTGTGGTGCTCTGACATGGTCTGTAGCTGTCTACTGAGTGCTCAGGATCTGGGGTTTCCTGGGTAGTGCAGGCCAAGGTCAGCCCCCACCTGTGTTTTGCCTGGGGTCACCCTGCATGAGCTATAAAGCAATCTGCAGATGGCTGCTACTTGTGCTGGGCTTGGAGGTTCCCAGGTGAAGCCAAGCTGTGAACCTAGGTTGGCTGTTGCTAGTGCTGAACTTAGGGCCATTTAGGAAGAGGTTTGGGGGCTGGGGGCTTACTGAGGCTAGCTGTTGCTTGTTTGAGAGGGTTTAGGGAGTTGTGAAGCATGAGCCAAGACCAGCCATTCATATGGAAAAGTTACTGTTAACAGCTTGGGTGAGCAGGTAAGTTGGGTGGAACAGAGCCTCAGGGGATCTCCAGGGTGGGACCAACAGTGCTGGCTAGGTTGTTGGACTCTCAGATATGGTACCTCCCTGCCAGCGCTATGGCTCTGTGGGAGGAGAGTTCACAAAAGGGATGATAGACTCTGCTCACCTTGATGCAGACACTTCAGTTTCTCCCTGTATGCCACCGGTGCCTTTCAAGTTGCTATCCCAGTGCTGGAGCTCAGGGGAAGTGAGTCTGAGTAGGTGAGTCCATGTGTGGGTTCTTTAAGAGGAACTCCAGAAGTTTCTTCCATTGACTCAATCCCTGCTGGTTTTTGCAGCCAGAAAGTTATGGGGACTTATCTTCCTGGCACTGGAACCCTGGGCTGGGGGGCCTGGTGCAGGGCTGGCACTCCTCACTCCTGAGATACACCTCTCAAATTTTTTCCACTGCACGTGGATGTGGGACCAGCCCATTCCATGTTTCTGCCTCTCCTACCAGTCTGTATGCAGTTTTTTTTAATTCCACAGTTGTCAGGCTTCCATTTAACTTGATTTCTGACTGTTCTGAGTGATGGGTGTTTTATAGTTTAGTTGTAATTTTGAGATGGTATGCAAGGAGGCAAGCTGTGTTTACCTGTGCCTCCGTCTTGCCCCAAAGTCCCTTCCCGTTCTCTCTCCTAGTGTCCTCCGGTCTGTGACAGTTTCTCAGATTTCCTTGTTTTTGATGACTTTGACAGTTTTGAGGAGTGCTGGTCAGGTATTTGGCAGACTGTCCCTCAGTGGGGATGTGGTCTGATATTATTTACTTGGTTAGACTGGAGTTACGGGTTTTGGGGAGGAAGACCACAGAGGTGTGGACAAAAAAAGGGGTTCTATGGAAAGTAACCTCACAGGGTGATCTGATCATAAATTACTATTTTTTTATCCTCACCTGAGGACATTTTTCATTGCTTTTAGAGAGAGAAGAAGGGAGAGAGAAAAGCATCAATTAATTGGTTGCCTCCTGTATGTGCCTGAAACCTATTTATGCACCCTGACTGGGAATTGAACCGGCAACCTTTTGGTTACAGGACAATGCTCCAAGCAACTGAGCCACATTGGCCCAGGCTGATCATAAATTCTTAACTGGGCAGGTCATGGTGGGGAGTCAGGCCCCAGGCCTGTAGCTTCTTCAGTGAAATGTTTTGAGCCAGCCCTGTCCCTTGTTCTTGTGCATCTAGGTTAACACACCTTTGAAATATGAGAAGTAATACAAACCCCTGATGAGGGTATTAACACTTAAGAGAGTACATAATCTTGTTAACCATCCTGTTTTCAAATTCATTTTTAAAAAAGCTGCAAAATGGTTATTCTGTGTAACATTTCAGATCTTGCTCCCAGGCATATGTTGTCAGTTTGGCTCAAATATACTCATAAAAATTCTCTATAGGTGTGGAAGTTTCTTACGTCAACAGAGATTGTGTCCTTCTCATCACATATTAAAGGTACATATTATTGACCTGACTTATCACTGTTGTTAACCTTGATCAACTGGCTGAGGTGGTGTCTGTCAGGTTTTCCCACTTGTAAATTTATTCCCCCCACCCCGCCCCTTTCAACACTACCCTTTGGAAATGAAGCCAACAAAGTGTGCAGAACGAAGCTCCCCTTTGGGAGAGCGGGAGTGGGGGTTCTACATAAACTGAAATTCTTCTGTGTAAGTTTTTTATTCCCTATTTATTTTTTTTTATATCAGTTTGGGCTTGCGGACATTTACTTCATGCTGTGTTATAATGTAAAGCTACATTATTTATTTTGTTGCTCACATTGCCCCATTATTGACTTGAGAGTTCTTTCAGATTTGTTCCTGTGTCCCTGTGAGTATTCTTCCTGTCTTCCTTCCCTCCGTCCTACCTTCCTTTCTTTTTCTTTCTTAGCACTTTTTTCTTTCTGGCACTACAAGATGCCTGCCCTGGTTCATCTTGTATATTTCCTTCTCCAGCCTTAGAATCAACCATTTCTCCATGAAGCCCTGGTTCCTTTTATTAGGGAATGTTATTTAGAAACCAAGCTCTGGGTGCTGGGTGTCCTTGTGGTGCATTTACTTTTCATTCTTTCTCTTTTTAAAATTTTATTTTTCAATTACATTGACATTTAATATCATTTTATATTAGTTTCAGGTGTATATCATAGTGGCTAGACAATTACGTATTATAATTTACAATGTGATCCCTACTTTTCATTCTCTTACCGCTTCATCTTCATCCACTCCTTCTCTACAGACTGTTACTCTTTAGCTGCTGGCATGCAAACATATTCAAGTGTTTCCCCTTTCAACCCTTCGTCTGTGTCCCCCACTGACAAGCTCCCTAGCTCTTTTTATTTCCATCCAAGCTCTTAGGGCGGTCTCATTTTATATGAATTGTAAAGTGCTACAGAAGAGATTAATAAAGTCTCAACTAATGTGCCAAATGTGAAATAAATGCAAATATTAAAAATCATCAGGTAAAGCACAATTTCAAAGCTGGTGAGTTGAGGGAGTTGCACCACTACAGCTGGTAAATCAAACAGAAATAGCTAACACCGAACACTTAAAGTGGGCCACTCTCTCAAGCACACCTCATAAGGATCTATGACGCAAGCATTTAATATTGTCCTTGTTTTACAGATGAAGAGACCAAGTGATTTGTTCAAGGCTACAGAGCCAGGAAGTGATGGACAAATAATGTAAATCTGGGGAACGTTTTTCTCTACCATCCCTCAGCACCATGCGTTGGCTGCTCTTTGTCACTAGTGTGAGAACTATGCTGTTGTTCATTTGTCTTAGAAGTTTGGAGAGTAATATTAGTGGCTGGATTAGTTTCCTATTGCTGCTAAACAAGTTGTCACAGACTTAGTGGCTTAAAGCAGCAAATTCATCCTCTTATAGTCTGGAGATCAGAAGTTTCAAGTCAGCTTCACTGGGCCAAATTCAAGCTGCCAGCAGGCTTGACTCCGTCTAAGGCTCTGAGGGGAGAACATTCATTTTCTTGTATTTTTCACCTTCTAGTGGCGACCTGTGTTCCTCGGCTTCCTCCGTCTTCAAAGTATTACTCCAGTCCTTGCTTCTGTCATCACTTTGCCTTCTCTGACTTTTCCTGTGTCTCTCTTAAAGGATGTGATGCTTCTGTTGCCCCTGCTGTCTGGATAATCTCCCCATGTGAGATCTTTAATTTAATCGCACCCGCTAAATCCCTTTGCCTTACAGGGGATCATTCACAGGTCCCGGGGATTAAGACATGGGTATATTGGAGGAACAGAAATAGTGGCTATTTTTTTTTAATTCACTGATACTATAGTGTAATAATTGTCCTTTTCTATCTTAAAAATGCCATCTAAACATTTGTTCAATGATATTAGTAAAAGAACTGGAGGAAAAAAATACATCCAAATGAATAATATTGGGATGCAAATTAGATATAGTAAGATAATGGATAAGGCTGCTTATTTAAAAATATATAAATCTCTTAAGAAAAAAATCACCATATAATGTAAAAATGGGGGATCAGGTTGGTGTTCTGGGAGAAAGATCAGTGCAGCCAAGGCGTGCCCTTAAATTGTGAATTATTTAAGGTCCTTATACAAAATGGAACCACTTTATCCTTTAAAATGCATCCTTTATTCCTGCTCCCCCCCACTTTACTAAAATTGCTCTTGCTGAGATCATCAATGGCCTCATAAGTGACAAATCCAATGACACTTTCTGTCTTATTTGATTTGTGACACTCAACACAAATGATCACTATCAGTCTTCAAACTTTTCCTCCCTTAGCTTTAGCGTCATCCTTCTGCTTTTCTGCCTATAATTGTGACTTAGTTTCTCTTGTGCCTTTTTTCTCCACCCATCTTTTTTTGTTTTTAAAGATTTTATTTTTATTTATTTTTAGAGAGAAGGGAGGGGAGGGAGACAGAGAGGGAGAGAAACAGCAATGTATGGTTGCCTCTCACATGGCCCTCACTGGGGACCTGGACCGCAACCCAGGCATGTGCCCCGACTGGGAATCGAACCGGGACCCTCTGGTTCCCAGCCCGCACTCAATCCACTGAGCTACACCAGCCAGGGCCTCCACCCATCTTTTAAATGTTGATGTTCCCACAGGATGTTATAAGTCCTCCTCATGTTACATTCTCATTCGTTCACTCTACCAGCAGTCAAGACTTCTCTCCTGACCCATTCAGCTAACAGCCATCTGGACAACTTCACCTTGATAGCCCATGAATAGGCACATTTTCAACCACTGTGGCTGTTTCACCCAAAGTTTTTGAATAAAGATATTTTATTTTATTTTTTTAAAGATTTTATTTATTTATTTTTAGAGAGTGAGGAAGGGAGGAAGAAAGAGAAAAAGAAACATCGATGTGTGGTTGCCTCTCACACACTCCCAACTGGGGAGCCAGTATGTAACCCAGGCATGCACCCTGACTGGGAATCGAACCAGCGAACCTTTGGTTCGAAGGCTGGGGCTCAATCCACTGAGCCACACCAGCCAGGGCTACAGATATTTTAAATGAGCTAATATTGATGAATTTCATCAAGAAATCCTATTAAGCAACTCTATTAGGTCAATTTAATTCTTGGATCAATTTACTTAAGTAGTACATTTTCATTTTATTGTAATTATTCTCATTGGAATCCAGTCTTTTTATACATTTATGATAGAGATTAATTAGTCAATTTTTGGTTCATTTCAAATTTTACCAGTGATATCTTTTGCTGAGTTCTGCTAAATTCCAAGTTCCCAAGCCAAAATTTTGACTTTTGTCAAGATCTCATTATTCAATTAATTTTTAATCATCTGCAGTTTTTGCTGCTCTGAACCTTATTTGAATATCCCTACTGACTTGAACATTTACTCAAATATTCCTGCTGACTCAAAACTTACTTGAATATTCCTACTAACATTCATTGTAAATTGACTGAATAAATGCTGGCAAGTAATATTTAATTTTTGGTTAGTCTATGAGAAAACTGATCAGTTCACCTCAGATAACGTTAAAATTTCTCTAAAGAGTTAAAAAACAAACTAGACCTGTAGGATCAAATGGTCCTGCTCAGCATGCGCTCTCTGTCTCTGTCTCTCTCGCAAGCCCATGATTTTCCCCAGCCCCTTCGTTCTCCCAGGCCCACTCTTTCTACGGAGCATGCCTGCTTCTTCTTCTCCCAGGTGTGTTTTCTTTGTCTTTCTTTCTCCTAAGCTCTGAAAGCCCTTCTTTTGCTGTTTCCTGAGCCCCCGCAGCCCAGCTGGCTTACTTCTTCCATGGCTCACTTCTACGTTTCCCTGTACTTGAAGAAAAAAAAAAAGGCCCTGCTCAAAAACACGATGACTTGGAAGATCTCATAGAACTACTAATTTCGCCATATCTGACTTTGAGAATTCCATATTTAGCAATGATCTTGGTGTCAAAACCTCAGCACTGAAGAGCCAGGCTGCCTTCTGAAAGGAACACTTGGGTTTTTTTGGGCCTCTGGGTTAAGCTTACATAAAAGTAGGTTGAAGAATCTCTCAGTCTCCTTCTAGGTAAGCTGACACACTAACTTCAGCCCTGTAGGTCTCACTACCTCAATATAGGTAAAGACAAACTCAAGGGAAAATAGGTAAGAAAGAAGGGGAAAGAATCTTTGTCTCTAAATTTTGAGAAATAGATCAAAACTATCTGCTCACGATGTGACCTGGCAGCCAAGGAGTGGACCAGAATGCACATGTGTGAACAATGGCAACTTCACTGTACTAGTCAGTGGGGGTGGTAGATGCCGTTGAGTGAGCGTGTGTACTGTGTGGCCATCATATTCAAAATAACTTAGCAGAGCAACAAATCTGAATCAAAGTTTGAGTTGAGACTGAACATTCCTTCACAGAAACCGTTTGGATGATTCAGAAGATGGCAGTCATGGGCGATTGGCAGCTTCATCATGACAACGTGCCTGCTCACACATCACGTCTTGTGCAGGTTTTCTGGCAAAACATCAAATCACCCAGGTAACTCAGCCCTGCTACAGGCCAGATTTGGCACCTTGTGACTTCTGGCATTTCCCAAAACTAGAATCACCTTTGAAAGGGAAGAGATTTCAGACCATCCATGAGATTCGGGAAAATACAACGGGGCAGCTGATGGAGATTGGGAGAACTGTGTGAGGCCCCAAGGTGCCTACTTTGAAGAGGCCTGAGGCATCATTGTCCTGTGTACAATGTTTCTTGTATCTTCTTCAATAAATGTCTCTATTTTTCATAGTGCATGGCTGGATACCATCTGGACAGACAATGTGCATAAATACATATGTTCCTCCCCTGAGGATGTTTATTGATTTGAGAGAGAGAGGAAGGGAGAGAATATTGATGTGAGAGAGGAACATTGATCAATCAGTTGCCTTCCATATGAGCACCAGCCAGGGATCAAACTTGCAACTAGGTATATACCCTGATGGGGAATTGAATTTACAACTTTTTGGTGTATGGGATCATGCTCCAACCAACTGTGCCACCTGGCCAGGGCTATAGAACCATATTTAAAGACAGATGAATTAAATCTTAAGTGAATCTTCAGAAAAAGTACAAAACTTTGGTTTTACTCCTGCATATTATCTCAGAACTTTTTGGATCCCTGATCTTCTTTGAACGCTGTCCCTGTGAACCCAGCTCATCGCCAATTCTCCCTGAACCATGGATGTCAAGCTCATTAAAATTCAAATATTACTGTTATTTCCTTAAATTTGGAAATTGCCAGGCAGGTTCTTTCCTACAGTGGGGATTTTTAAAATTCTTAGGTATAATCTATTTCTCCCAAGACTTCTGTCTTTAGTTTCTTATGTTAGTATCTCTCTTCAGATTAATGCAGCTAACATTCAAATAACAGACATATTGGAAGCTCACAGGGAAGTATACAGAGTAGGGAGCTCTGTGGTTTTCCCAGCTCAGTCTTTATGGCTCAATTATCCTGCATTATTTCATTTATGTCTCCACATAACATTTGGAATAGAAAGTAGGTCTCAGGAAATAATAGTGACAGCACTGGAAAGCAAGCAAGCAAGCAACGAACCAACCAAAAGTTGTTCTTTGAAACTTAAAAATGTAAAACTAGGCTTGGTTTTGTACTAAAGTGAAAGGTGCTTATGGAGCTCTTCAATCCTAGGAAGATCTGACATAAGAAATAATACAAAATGTAAATCACTTATTTTAATTATGTCCATTTTAATAAAGTATATGGGAGTTTACAACTCAAATAATTATTCATAGAACTATCAGATACATAAGATAGATCACACAAAGAGTGCAATAACATAAATCCAAATAGCCGGCAATTAAGAGGTATTGCAAAAACTGTTAAAATTGACTTTATGATGGTCTTTTCCCCTTCCTTCCCCATGTTCCCAGCCACTGAGACTGCATGTGCATACTGCTTTCTGAGGACGGATGGCCTCAATATTCCTTACAGCTAGTCAACCTCCTCATTCGGTCAACTCAAAATGCAGTCAGCTAAGGGAGATCACTTCTTCTGCATGGAATGAGCATGGTCCTTGGCCTGTATTTGGTTTCTAGACCCTAAAAAGACTTGAAAGAGGGGCTGATTCAAAGTAACCTCTTGGAGGCCTTGTGGTGTTCTGGTCACTGTGTCCCTTCCAACACTACACGTGAGCCAAGAATTCAGGACAAACCCTACCGAGTTTCATTCTTGTGGATGGGAAGAGCATGTTTACTGTGGAAATGAGGCTCACGCATTGGTTGATTTTTTTCTACCTTTATCTATAACTTTAGTTCTTACTCAGCTGTTGGCAAAGGGAACCAAATTTACTTATGCCAAATTCAGACAGTCATCTCTTGGTATTCTTTGGATGCCTTTGTTAGGAGGTCTTAACACCATGGCAGAAAGAATGGGATGCACACATGCACACACGCACACACACGCACACTCCATTCACACTCCCCGAACAGGTGTCTTTGGTAGACTCAAGAGAATACAACTGATTTGCCATTCCAAAGTGAAAAGCTACATCATCTTTCACTCTCAAAGTCTCACTTTAACTGATATTGGTAAATACCATTTCTGCAATTCCTTGCCCACAGGAATCAAACAGATCCCTTTAACATGCATATATGGTTCTATTACAATGCAATGCAAATAATATTGATTTGATTTCAAGAACAAAACATTGTTACAATAAACTCAACAGTGCCACATGTATTGAGATTGCTGGGAACTAACTCAAGACTAAATTTCTTATGTAATTATAAGTTATAGAATAGTGGACTAAGCCACCAGTATGTTGGTTAACATTTAGCTATTTTTGTAAGCTATTCTAGAGTCCCTTCACGCATAAACTTGCCCCTGCATTCTAGGGCACTCTGGGCTGTGTTTCCACAGAGTAAGGATGGGATTCTGTCAACCTTTCTTCTAGTCCGTAAGAAATGGGGAAGGTGAGCCATTTCATTCTTATTTTGAATTATTCCAATGTGGTGAGATTATCACAGGCTAAGCTGAAATTTAAGAAGAAACTGTTTACAGTAAAAAGGGAGGCAAATAGAAATGAACATGATCATTTGATCATACCTCTTATCTACTTATTGGTACGGCTATAACAGGGGCGTGTCATGTGAGGAAATGAAGTGAGAACAGAAATAAGGAAGATGAGCCGGGAAGACTTGCAGGGATAAGGAAAGAGCAGGGACGACCCGTCTGACAGCATTTCAATGATGGGATCTTGGGCATCGCATGTGGGAGGCCTGTTTCCTAATAAAAGTCAAGGTGCAAATGAGGCAGGTAGGACCAGGAAGTCAGAGAGCAAGGTGGCAATCTGGGACTCAAGACACTACCAGTGTGAACTCCCACATCTAAGCTGAGCCAGCTTGTTGTTCTCAGCAACCTAGCGAACCTTATTTTGTGGCAAAAGAACACAAAAACAATTCCCAACCAGACACTACTTTTTATTTTCAAGCATTTTGAAATTCCTCGAGTGAACTTCATGAGTCACAAGTTTGCAAGTGTCCTGGTGGTTAAACACAAAAAGGAACAAAAACAAACAAACAAAAAAACCCCAACGAACTACAAGTAGCAGTTGACAAAGGCATCGAAAAAACTAAGATTTTATATCACATGATTTCATTTAGCATCTCCACGCTTCCTCCATCAGGCAGGCTCGGCGGACCAGGGCTCAGCGGCGGCGGTTCTTACAAGGGGCTCCTGACCCCCGAGAAGCCGTGGGCCTTGCAGTGGCTCTTGTATGGCCCTTAGATCAAAGCAATCTGGATTCCATGTTTTTCAGAACATTTTGCAGTTTTTTTTTTCAAAAACTGCATCTGTGTAGACAGCAGCCATTCCACAGTTGACTGGCATATATTCTCCAATTCAAATCCAAGGACACAGAATAACATTTATTAAAGGGACCTAAGTGACTCCATTTTAAATTGTATCCTTCCTGTTAGAGAGTTTGATCTCACCCTTCTCTAGTTTCCTATGTAATAAAGTTTCCTATTTGATATAATTCATACATATTATAAAATCTAGGTTTTGATGACTTTTCTTTATGGAATTAAATACAGCATGATCGAATTTCTATTGTCAGATCACTCTGGTAATTACGCTTATTTTAAATAAACTGAAATCAGTGAAATGTCTGTTGAACATCATATATATATATGCTGAAAACACTCATATACATGTATTCTAAAACTTAAATGATAAGATCCTGGTATTTTTCCTTGAAGTTTAGAAACAAATATCTTGGTTGCCAAATTAAACTCAGAATACGGGCATATAAACACATTCTCACTAGCCTAAACATATGAAAATTTAAACTCAATGAGTGGCCCCAAAATGAAAGAGTTTATGACCTAGATTCCCTTAGGTCCTGCCAAGCATCTGCTTTAGCAATGAATTTTGTGCATTCCATTTTCCAGTCTAACAAGGATTTGGAGCTCAGGGCTGTGTGTGAGCCCAAGGAACAGACATGCTAAATATTTTTCACCACACGTAAGAAAATTCATTATTTCAATTGTGCCTATTAGTCAATTAATGTGAATTATTTAAGAGTTCATCAGTGCATGTTGTGATTCAATGCTTTATTCTAAATATATTCTGGCTCACTGCACTCCACCGAAATGAAAGGTAACATGCGTCTGCATGGCCTATCAGACGTGTAAACACGTAACATATGAAACAAATCAAAACAAGAAGTGCAGTATTTTGTTGACTATATATTTTCTTTTTCTCTTTAATGTTAACCTATTGCAGTGTAGTTGTTGGAAACATGCATTTACTACTAATTCAATTCAAAGCTCCCTGAGCGCTCCTGATTCCCTTAAAAATAAATTTCCAGATCTCCAGATTCAGGCTGGCCTCTGGCAAGAACATTTTATCTTTCAACGACACGTTTACTCTGTATGACCCAAAGATCATTGCTGAATTCACTAGTTATTAGCTAATAATTAATGTCCTCCCACAGTCAAAACATTTTCATGTATCACTAAGAATACAACAATACAACAGTAATTTGTGTTTACATTTCCTAATCAAAGAAGGTTTTTAGAGTCTCCGACCATCATAGGTCTCTATGAGAATAAAAACAGGTTACAAGTCCATGCCTGACAAATGATTCAACTACAGAACAAAAATCACCATCATTTTACTGATTTTATCTTTGAGAACTAAAATGGCTGCTTGGTGAGGAGGACATGATCAAATAACCAAAGGCATTTTACAGGGCTATTATAGAGGTAACCCTGAATACTTGGAGGAGTGAATTAGGACCTTCTTCTTTTTAAGAGTTTCTGATCTGGGGTGAAAACTCTCCTGAGTATTTCTATCCTCTTGGCTCCTGCCTTTGAAGGCTTTAATTGATGATGTCAAAGGGAAGGGTTCAAGGTGCAAAATTCCATATGCAGTAGCTAAAACTATTCACCCAACTTGAAAGATAATTTTGCACCCACTATTACAGAGAAAAGTCAGAGATGATCATTGGGAGAAAGAAAACTCTTAGAATGAACATTTAGCATCTAACAAAGCGAAAGACATTCGTTTCTGGCACAAAGAAACCTCAGTTGGAAAACCATTGCTGGCAGCCCGGATTCAGTGCCAATTATTTATCTTTTAACCTGGACATTTGAAATAGGTGGAGACAAACATAGGGAAAGTCTTAAAAAGCAGCTGTTTATAGTTTACTGCCAAAACCCATGAACTTTAAGTTTAAGACTATCACACCTCATCAACTGCAATAGAATTTGACCTTCAGGCTTGCTTCTTGGCTGAATTTCCAGGAATTCTTAAATCATTAATCTTGTTCAGTAAGCAAGTCCCTCAATTTCTCCAGCTAATGGAAAAAAAAACTCCATAACATTTACTTTAAGTTACAGAAGCTTTCACATTGAAACATGATGTAGCAACTCTTCCCATTAAGTTGAATTTCCTCAGCAGAAGTCTTCCCATTGAGACATAAATTTCATTTTAAGGCACTAATAATAAAGGGTAGAAAAATAGCTAGGAATGAGTCAGACCTTTCCAGAAAGAGAAGACATTTCAAAAACACAAGTCAGTCACCTATCTGGCTACTTCAACATCTAAAGAGAAGGGAGAATAAAGGTTTTCACGGCTAACAGATGCAGCTCTTTTCCATTCTCCCGTACAAATTTATCTGCAGGCTCAGATTAATATTTCCTCAAGATGTGGTAGAGAAAGATGGCAAGGATTTGGAACAAACAAATAAGCAAATCTAGTTTGTAGCCTACTCTCGTCATTAATTAATTCCATAATGACGACAAGGAGTGCTCAGATTTTAAGTACTTTTAAAAATTACTAAGACCATACACCGAGTGGTTGAAACTATGATACGGTGCTCTTTTATATTGTTCTGAGGGGGTAATGTAGACAAATAATTAATTTTTCACAATCAGGTAAATGGAATTTGTTAATCACAAAGAACAAATTGGGGAGAAAAAGAACTCTACTCTGACACCTGCCCTGAAACCTGCCTTGGCAGGATTTTCCTACACCTGCCAATGAAATCCATTTTGCGTGAGAAAAGAACTAAATAACAAAAAGGGTTCAAGTAAGTTAGTGCAGGGGACAAACGCCAGCAAATGAGTGACTGTGGAGGTAGGCCTGGTGGGACAGGATTATCCTAAAGAAAAAACGCTTCCTGTGAGCGCATCCACGGGTGTGTGCACACACCCAACCTGTGCACTCACACTAATTTACAAGGCAGCATCGATGTGGGGAAGGCTCAACACTATGAGATACGAACACAGCTATCTCGTCTGTTTGCATTTCTAGACAGGAAAAGATCTGCCACACACTGAACACCCACAGGCACACGTGCACGAGGGCCGGCCAGGCTGGCAAGGACTCAAGAGACAGGTGCACAGAATCCTAGAGCTGCTGGTTTTACAGGAATGATTATATCGGTAGGATTACACTTCCTCTTGAAATGCAGGATTTCCACCTTGCATCTCTTTCCAGAAATTTCCCGTTTTTGAGAGTATTAAATCAAGTCCTGGCGGGACCAATCTGGATTCCTCAATGGATACAACTCACAACAGGGCTGCAGGAATTAAAACTAGCAGTAACATGGCCCCTTTGGGGTTGGGTTTGTGAAGTGGATTTAAATAGTTTCTGCGGGAGCGGGGAAGCCAAGTTCTGGGTAGCGGTGAAAATGGAAATGCCTGAAAGTCCAGAAATCAATATAAACAAAAGAAATGAGCATACTCAAAGGGGTTTTGCACTTGAGTCTGTTGACTGACATTCTGCTCTGACCCAGGGAACTGAAAGATGGTAACCGATATATTTCTTGTTAGGAAGGCTCGCTGGGAGTGGTGTGGTGGGTTATTCAGGGTGGGGTAGAGAGAGAGGCCTAAGGCTCAGGTATTGCTCTTAAGGTTTCTGCTTGCCTGATTTTGAAGGAAATGGTGCTAAAGCAAAAGGATCAGCTGCTGGCAGCTCTGTAGTCCTGGAGGAAAGAGATGTGATGGAAACAGAGCCAGCTATGGATTGCTTGTTGGTTTGCGAAACAATTTTGTAGGCAGCAATGGGCTGGGCTTCAGGACTTGGCTCATCTTCTGGGCTATAGTGACGGGAGTATTTGGATAAAGACTGGGGGCGGAATGGTTTGCCAGCCATGGGGCCCGAGATACCTTCTTGCTGGGCCTGAAGTCCTTTGTTTCTGTCATTAGGATGGCCCCCAGATTCCAGGGAGGATCCCCTGGGTGAGATGTTGTCAAGATGGTCTGCTGCTTGTACAGAATGGGAGGGGAGATTGGATTGTTGGACAAAACCAGCCATGGAATACTGAGATCGCACAGAGGAGAACACGGCTCTGTCAAGGCCCGAGAGCAGAGTGACGTCATCTGTCTGACTGAGAAGACCGGCTTGCACAGGCAACTCCTGGGAGGTGCTCTGGGCAACTGTTAACTCCTCCACACTTTTCTTTTTGGTGAAAGGAGCTCTCAAGAACACATCCGCCTCCTCTGGCTGGGAAGGAGCCACACTGCCCTTGGAGACAAATGGGGCTTTGGAGAAAATGTCCATTTCATCAGCTGAAACCCTTGAGCTCCTGAAGGGGGCCGTGGCAAAAACATCTGGCTCACCGACGCCATCAGTGGTTGGTTGTATGAGGGCTTGAAATTGGTTTTTTCTTCCACCTTGCACTGCCTTTGCTTGCTCAGTAGGAACTTCTGGCTGAGCAAATGGAGCAGCTGCTCCCAGCTTCCCCTGCGGAGGCTTGCAGCTCTCATCCTCGTCTTCAGATTCCATGAGGAGAGGTCGAGACCCACTGCAGTCCAGCATGTCCCCCTCGAGGTCAGTCCCTTCTTCTTCACTGCTGTGGAATGAGCTGTTGCTTGAAGGGCCATCTCTGGCCAAGTAGTCAGATTCTAAATTGTTCTGAGTTTTTGTGTCAGGGTCTCTGGAGGGGTCTGGATACAGGGGAAGGCCTTTAACACCGGTTGACTCTTTAAAGTGCTCTACAGTTATGACAGGACAGGGATTGGGCTCTCTCTGGAGACCTAGAAAAGCACAAAATGCAGAATTAATTTAGAGGTCAGTTCAATGCTCCTTGGAACATTTAATGGCTAACCCGCAGCGGTAACATTGTGGGACCAAATAATAGATGTTGAAAATGGAAAAGGAAAAACAGAAAAATAAAATTCAGGCAAGGAAACTGCACACAGACTGGAACACAACCAATCACTGTCTCACAGTTTGGAACATGATAAGCACGATGTGCAGGAAAGGAAATGAAGACGTTAGGCACACAGACATTCAGCGTAACTACCGATGCTCCTACTCGCGGGGCTAGGCACGGGCACCTGCTCTACCTGGCACTGGCTCGTGATGGAATGAAAACAAACCCAGTCACTCGTCTCCACATGTACCATGATGGTTCGAGAGTGTGCAGAAATACTGTCTGGGACGAATTCAATTCAGTATCTGACATGTGGCCAGACTCTGAGGACACACCCCTCTTTTGTCCCTCAAAAGCAGCAAAACACGGCTGCTTGATAAATGCGAGTTTACTTGATGATTGCCATCATAAGCACTACTCAAAGAGCACAGAAGTGCCTCCAACAGGAGTACTGAAGGCACTTTATCAGGGGAGGAAACATGAGCAAAGTCATATTAAATTCCACTTTCAGCTGGAGTTGCTCTGGAATTTTGTTTTCAGTTTTCTAAGTTAACAAAGGTTTCCTCAATGAATCCATCATAAAGTTCTTTAAGCAGATGGAGTGAAATGCATGGGAAATTACAGAAGTATTTGCAAACTCTAAAATACTAGTCTATTTCTATCTAGGTAGAAGTGCCTCAGGGTGCTCTGGCTTTTCAAATCAAATAGACATTATCAGAATGCAAGAGAGCTTACCTTCCAAGAAATATTAGCAGGTTAGAAGTATGTCATTGGGCACATGTTAGCAAAAGGGCAGGAAAAAGGCATATGTAACTAAGCAAGAAGAATCCAGAGAAAGGGTGGTTGGGGGTAAAGGTGTCATTTCATCATGGGTTTCCCAGCCCGCCAGGATAAGAACATTTGGTACAATGATTTGGGTTCTATAGGTGACTCAGAACCTCTGTAAAGAGGTGATCCAATCAGCCCCTCCCCACATAACCCTCTTCTCTTCTATGCAAACCATTAACTCATAGAAACTCTGGTTAAAGTTCCTGCTTAAATTAAGCACACAAAACACAGCAGAAGCAGCATCAAAATCAGTTTATTGGGAAACCAGTCATTGAGAGACATCACACTGTAAAGGGAGGTGTAGAGAGTCCTGAACACTTGAAATGCCATACAAAAATACTGTGCTTTTCTGAATCCTGTAACTTTTTTGCCGTGCTTCTTTTTAAATAGCTCTGACCTTAAACATTGTTTCCAGAAACAAAAAGGTGGTTTTCCCCCATTTTTGTTTCCCTTTCTAACAGTTTAAATGCCTTGATGAATTCCAAATTAGAGTCTTTAGGTTAAATACTGTACTGGTGCCAAACGGCTTTCTGAATAGCATTTGAAGAGTACATTGACTTCGAGGAGGACAAACTCCTCCTCACATTACAACTTTATACTATGTGCGCTTGCATGACACGAAACATTAGTCAGGGGACAGGAAATAAATGAAACACCTTCTCACCTTCTCCCTTGCAATCTATGTGAAAAGCCATAATCCTAGCCTCTCAGGAAAGCATGCTGATACTAGATCCATCAAAGTGGTTCCCACAGGATGATTTCTGGGAGCAAATTCAAATGACAGGGGGAAGAAAAGTTTTCCAAAACAAGATTTGCCAAGCAAAGTGGAATGAGAGGACCCCGAAATGGTTTGAAGCACTTTCTAACATGGCATCAGATGGACAAAGTTTTCAGTTGCCAAACTAAGGCATGATTTCTTCTAAAACTGCCCTGAAAGTTGAGGCTATTAAGCCTCAACTGTGGGAGAACAAAGTATCTCTTAGGAAAAAAAAAATGGAGAGTTTAATCAAGCCAATGACTGACTCTGGCATCACACAGATCAATTAGGAAAACGAACACTAGTTTGACTGGACTTAGTGGTTTTGGAAAATTCAAATTGAATTTGGTGAAATTAATTTGTGTGCAGAGACTACCCAAAAGCAGCTACCTATAGACACTGGGCACTCTGGATGCCTGCAGTGTTAAATTGGATTTTCAGAACTCTGAGTACCAAGCAAGGGTGCCCATACCCAGAGTTGGACAGGATGGAAGAACATGCCCAGCTCATCAAAATACCTCTGTGAAAAAGTGGGTTCTTCGTCAAGTCAACTGGAAGCCTGCCAACTCGAAGCCTATTCTATGTCCTTCATGGTGAAGTAATGGGAAAAGTCATACTTAAAGTTCCATCAACTTTTAAAATTCATGCACATACAAAAATACTGTAAGATTGGGTTTGAAGGGAAAACCTAACCTTCAAAACAAAACAAGACCAGACCTATTTCTTGTCTCTTTTAGCATGAATCTGCTTCTAGAATTGTAAAAATACATATAAAGGTTTCTCCTGAGAAGGCCAAGTCTCTTGAGCTGTTCATTCTTTTTAGAAGAAGTACCGTGTGACCAAGGCAGAGAGCAACCACGCACTGTGAGGCTCAGAGCCTGGCACTCTGGGGACCAAAAAATTGCTGGTGGACATGGAAAAGTGCACACAACCATACTCCCTCAAGGAATTTTGGTGGTGGCAGCACAAGAAACAAGGCAGTCAAGAGAAGGAAAGATTCTAAATAACTATAACCAGAGGATAGACATTCAGTCTGGCTGGGAGTTAGAGGTCCTTTTTTGGAACATGAGTGTGTTCTTGTAGGGAAAGCACAGGGTTTTTGAGTGAACAGTCCTTGTATGTGAAGACAGCCCTATACTATCAGGAAACATGTTTGAAGTAGTGTGCCTACTAGCAATGAAGGATTTATACTAATTTGACCTCATGCCTTGGTCCAGGTCCTTTGGTAACCCACGGCATGCATGGCAGGTGCCCTATGACCACAAAGCTCAATAAAGACTGACAGTTGTTCCTGGGAGGAGGGGCTTAAGCCCAGGATCTGGCCTCAGGGTCGGTACAAGGGTCTTCCGTGCCATGAAGCCTAAGGTAGGGCATTTTGTTCTAATGCCCTCTTACTGGGTCATGTCTCTTTTTATTTTGGTTTATCACATCAAATTAAACAGCAAATCAAAACATTTCTTTTTCTTGCTTTCCTGTAGGATTGTGTGCCAGGTTAAGGTTAAGCACATATTTCAAAACTCTATTGTAGTCTATTTTGAGGTTCCAAGTTATATAGATTTCAGTAAGAGCTCACATGCTTCAGAACGTAGGGAAAAGATTTCTAAAAAGTATTTGATGACTTGGCAACTATCCTTACTAACTCCCTATTAACTTCCAAAGCGGTGAATAGTGTTGAATGATTTGGGAAAGGTTTACTCTGGAAATTTTATCAGACAGACATAGTGAGGGTCATCAACGTGCTTTCTAAAAAAATTAAAATCTAAATCTGAAGACTTAAGTTTCTGGCTGGATGTTTCTTAGTACGATATATCATGCACAACCAGAATTTTATTTTTCCCTATACTATAAAATTAAATTATACTTATAGGGAGTATCAAAGACACAATTCTTGCCAAAAACTGAAAACAAAAACTTGGGAGTATTGACAAACCTACTCATATATGTAGTTAGCAAATTGAGAGCAAATATCCCTTCACGAGAACTTCGGAAATGCAGCACCAATTGCAATTCACACTCTGGAGCCAAATCAGGGAGTCAAGAGATGTTCATCAAACTAATACTTTCCATGACCTTTTGGCTGAGATGATGAAATTAAGCATTTGGTCCTACCATATGCTGTGTAGTTGCATTAAAACCCACGGCTGGGGGAATAAGGGATTTGATGGGAGCCAACACAGGCTTGTGATGCTGTGCGTCTCAAGCCAAAGAAGCAATTAAATGAGAGGGATTTCTCCCTGGGCATAAAACTGCTGTTGCCAACATAAAATGTTTGATTAAACTCGCCTGGGTGTATTAAAGATTAAATTAGAGGAGAGCTGCAAATCTGTGCTCTACGTACAGCCCCATGTGTGGTCACGTCAAACGCAGGTGCACAGGGGTTTCACTCTCCCTGAGCACCAGGAAAAGCCAGGGCGGCCATGACTCACTAACATGCCCTTGGCATGTCTCTCCCGCGTGCCCACACTTCCCTCGTGCACACGTACTTACTGTCACTCAACAATGTGTTTAAATCCTTTTTGCAAAAGTGGGTTTTCAGCTCAGGAAAACAACAGCTATTTTAAGTTATTTACATCTCTGCACATCAACGCTCCCGTTTGAACAGATAAAAGTCTTTATTCCCCTGTAGGTTTACATAAGAAATTTGTTTACAGACTTGTGTTTTATACAATACTTGTATAGCAATATTCAAATTTCACATTTTTACTGCATAAGATAGCTCCGTGTACCTCGGTTTGCTCTGTCTTCTTGGGGAGAGCGGGATAAAGACCTGTGGCGAACACACATCCATGTGACCAGGGGTGGCGCAGTAGGGCAGAGTGGAGCACTGGCAGGAAAAGAGTACATTCCGGCACTACGTCAAAGTGGGAAACGCGAAAGTGTCTTCTGTTCCAGCAACTACCGCCATTCGGTAACTCTGCATGACCCAAACACCTCCCTGACCCGCCTCGGTTTAATGATACCAAGGAGAAACAAAATAGTATCTTGCTACAGATTACTTGAAATAGAGGCCACTGGGATTCATTCTTACTCAAATAACCCAAGCACATCCAGGAACGTTACTAGCAGGGCCAAGGGAAAGGCTAACTCCGTGTTGGCAAATGTACAGTCTCTAAACAGGAATAAAAGATAGCTTTATAATATCTGGAGCATTTCTACAAAGATTCCATTTCAAATACCCATGTGATAGTGTTTCTCTGTTCTGCTTGGCAGCTTCTAATTTGCTTAATTCAGTATTTTGGGCAATCCTGACTTTTTTTTTTAAATGAGGCTATCCTGTCATTTTTATCTCCAAACTCTTAAGTTAGTGGCTACAGGATCTGGATAATCTTTATAAACCGAGAAAGTTAAAGGCTCATGGAGCTCGCAGACAAACTTCATCATGGAAACGTTACTTTGGCCCAAGGCACCTACAGCGCGCATCTGTTTGGCTGGACTCAGATCCTCCATAGCGTTGCGATGCGGTCGGCCCCAAAGGCCCCTGCTTCCCACCGCCCCGCTGAAGGCAAACCCGTTTCTGAGCTGGCGGGGGGAGACTGGGTTGGTTTGAATCAAAATGGTCAATTCTCAGCCAGAAGAGTGGGAAAAGTTATTATAAACAAAATAATTTCATCTTGAGAAAAATAGGTTCTTTTTTGTTTGTTTGTTCCCTATAATTATTAGCAATCCGAGTTCTATATTTCTATTGCAGGAAGAGCCAGGTCCATTATCAAATGACACTGAACAAGGTGACAATCTATTTTGGAGGCATTTTAAAATATATATCTTTCAATTAGAAAATTGTGGCTTAGAAAGCCACACTAAAGAGGCAAAACCACAGATGTTCCCTTGTTCAGAATATCAAGGAAATTAAGAATGACCCCAGTCACTTTCCACTATAAGGTTCTCTTCGGGAATTTTTTGTGGATTACTCTCTTTACTATCTTCCAACAGTAACCACTCTTCATCTTAGGGTGGTGATACTGCTTTTGGAAACAGTGCTAGAAGAAAATAGATCAAGAAAGACAACATATTCTCAGAGGCTGAAAGTGATACCAATTTAGATAAGAATACAGCTGATTTTCTTATACTTTATTACCTTCCTTGATGTTAGTTCTAAGGAGAGCAGTTTCAAAAATAACTTAAATGATGGTAACATCATTAGAATAAATATTAGCTTACCAAGTAAAAGCAGGGGACAATACTCAATTAAATGTCAACATTCTGATATGTCTGTTACAGTAATCATTAATTATAATCATATTTATAAGTGATCACTTAAACCTTATCTCCTGTGAGGCCTACATTTTTAAAAACATTGGGACTTGAATTTGGCAGTCTAGTAATAAGAATGCTCTAAAGGGGGAAAAAAACCTAATTGTGATGTTTTCTGGTATAGTTACTACTCTTGCACAATTAGAATAAAAGCAAAACAGAAACATATGCTTACATGATATGCTTACAATTTGCTGTACATTTGAAACTAAAACAGAATATTGAATGTAAACTGTAATTGAAAAACAAAAAGAAAATATGATCTTCAGTTCAAAAAAGGAAACATATGCTTACAGTATTTGTCCATTTTTATATAGCATATCATTGATCACACATTTTTAAAAGAACTGAAATTTGATACTATTTTGTTGCACTTTGTGCGTGTAATATTTAAAAGAGTAACACTTATGTTCCTTTACTGAAATAGAATTATAGAACTTGGATTTCTAATAATTATAGAGGAAAAAACAAACAAAAAAGAACTTATTTTTCTCAAGATGAAATATTAATTTTGTTTATAATACTTTTTCCCACTCTTTTGGCCAAGAGTTGATCATTTTGATTTAAACCAATCCAAAACTCTATCATGTTTAGGCCTCTATTCAGATAACCAAGAAAGAGCAACACAGGTTAGTAAAAGCCCATTATAATTCTCTAAAATGCAAATCCTGCTACAGTAAGAACTACATTAGATAACTGGAGAACATCGGGACATATAAATCCTTCATAGTCCTCCCAAAGCATAATAATATATACTTAGAACCCTAGAATTCTATAATCTTAGAGACCATCTAGTCCAAACGCATCACTGTGTGAATAAGAACAGCAGCTCTGAGAAGTGACGCGCCCGCGCAAGGTAACTCAGACAGTGACTGGCAAAGGTCAAGGCAAGATCTCAGGCAGTCTGTCCTGCACAGGCCTCTTCTTCACTACCCTGCCTCAGGCCCTGCACCTGGGAAATGACATGGGTGGCCCAGAGGATGATCTCTAAGGTCCCTTTTATAGCTCAGTCCATAGTTCCGTATGTCTATTAACTATCAGCACACTACACTCATCTCAAATAAATCCTTTCAGCTTAGGGATGATGCTATATATCAAAGGCTCCATTTATCGGGTCACTCACTTTATTCCTTAACAGAAAAATAGTTATCCCCTTTGAGACCCTACTCCTAAACCATTTCATGTCATTATCTCCCTCAGGCTTCCTCATCCTGTCTCTGGCCTCTAGTCTGTTCTTTTCATTAACAGCCTACATTAACTTTCATTGAGCCAGATGACTAGATAATACGTCTCAGTGCAGTTAGGGCAATACATGAAAGGCACAGCTTAGAGACACCTAATTTCTAAGCTGTACGCTCCATGGTTTCAAGAAGCTAGATATTTCATTATATTTCTAACACATATGTATGAAAAAAATCAAACTGGAAAACATAGGCATAAAACATTATTCTTATTTAAAAATAAACATTTCCTTCATTATTTATATATTCTTTCTATGTCCAGGAAAAAAGAATACAATTCCGATCTTCGATAATATTCCTGACCATAAAGGGGCAAACCAAGTTCCATTTTCACTGCTATTTAATCATGAAGAGCTCTTCAAAGATGTCTTTTTTAATCCTTAGCAGGAAGGATGTGCCTCCCTCAATTTTGAAAATGATCCATTATCCTCACAGAGGCCTTTACTAAGCTCATCTAGTTTCAGCTGGCACGGGAAGTACTCAGAGATTCGGACTTCTCCTCCGATGCCTTTCAAAGCTGCTTTCGTGCTGCTGAGGTTAAAGCCTGACCTCCAAAGTGCAGTGCTTTGCACACTGGTGTTGCTCTTCAACTTTCTTTTTCCCCCTTAAAGTGCAAGTGTGAGGAAGAAGGAATAAAAGTACTACATAGAGAAACAAGCAAGTGGGCTTGGAATTTTATCTGTACAAATCTGACCGACTAAGAGTTTCCCTTCTCACCATGGAAAACGGCACTCAGGGAAGAAAACCACAGTGGGGTTCTCTGTGCCCACCTCTTTTCAAAAGGGTGATGCTGGAAAACTGCTTTCCATGTAAGGAAAAAAATACCCTTAAACGAGTAAGGACATATGCAGAGGGTAACCATGAGGCATGTTGTTATTATGTCAGTGCAGGGTCATTTATTTATTTTATGAACAATATTCTAAGGTTAGCGGGGAACTATGCTTTATTTTTCAGTCTAGGAAGCCAAGGAAAACCAACTGAACATATTTCATTGGCTGCATCCTTCAATTCAAACATCAGAGAGAAAGAAGGGTAAGTAGCCAGAGTCAAACTGTGCCTAGCTTGTCAGCACACTTATTTCTTATTATCTGAAAATAAACAACATGCTTATTCTACAAAGACAGAGGACCTGCTGAAAGCTTATAGCAACACACAAGTCTACTCCAAATGATTCCATATGTTACACTGTAGGATTGCCGTGTAAAGTTATACAAGGGAAAGAGATCAAAACCCTGTACAGACACCTGATATCAGACTTGAAACGCCAAGTGGAAACAGAACTATTCAGCGTCTTCATTTATACACAATTTACAATATTTGATTCAAAATAAAAATCACAAGAAAAATACATCTGTTTCTGCTACAATTCCTTCCCCTCCCCTATTCAACCCCCCTCCCCAGTGAAAAGTCTTCTAATAAAAGGTATCATATTACCACCATTGTCTTGTTTTGGTCTAATTCTGAGATCCCAGCTTGGGATGGTTAACATGAAAAGGAATGGCAATACTCGGGATTTACATAATGTACACATTTCATCCAAGGATCTCAAGTACTTGCAGTCACGTCTCCAGATCTGAGAAATCGCGGTTCAATGGAAGCCAGAATGCTGGACGAATGCTGGGCAGGCTGCCGGGGGTGTAAAATCCCTTGGCTAGGTCTATGATCAAACAAGGTCACAGTTGCTTGGCTAGAGCTGGGCTCACTTTCTCTTTCCAAACATATACCATCAGTCAGTTATTTTTACCCTTTCTCAAACCACACACCTGCCTCCAGGCTACTGCCTAGAGTTAAGACCGACTGAAGAAGCCACGTCTTCACAATAATGCAGCAGGATAAAAAAGCAAAAACAGAGAAACACATTCATCAGCATCTGGCCAAAGGAGACAGGGGTTGGGAGGATTGACTTGGGAGGCCATTCCTAGCAAGAATGAGGCAAAGGTGTCAATTCACTAGTTTCAGTTACAGTTAAGCTTTTGGTGGAGTTGATTCCAGCAGAGGTGAAGCTTATGGCATCTAGTGCTTGATTAAGATAACACTATTGAAGAAGGGTAATGAGAAAACACAGCAAACGAACAGGGAGGAACTGGCCAAGGAATATCTGGAGGGCCAAAGTGATTTTCTTTCCTTATCATTTCTACAGGAGAAGGCAAGGGGCAGGAGATAAGGGCTACAGGGCTCCTTATTTGCAGATTTTTTAAAAAATCATTTTTCTTATAATTCCGTAATGAAAATGTATATTACGGTATGAAGGTTACAGAACTGCGTCTGCTACTGGGTCTCGGCTACAGGTCTATGAGCTGATCCACCAGCAGTAAAGACCTGGCTAGGTTGGGAAGGCTGGACTCAGAGCTCCCACTGCTGTTTCTAGAGTGCCCACCTGGAAGTGGAGAGATAGGAATTCAGTACAAAACACAGAGGGTTAAGGTTTAGATGTGCAGAGTAAGCAAAGGAGAAAAAACCAAACCGAAACAAAACCCTAGAGAAGCAACAATTTACATCTGCAAACTCTCACACGTTGGTTTTTAAGCATAAGTTAGGTTTCCACCACCTCCCGCAAAAGGTCCAGGTGCTGCGTACACACCGTCCGATGGCAGGATGCCTTTCAAACGAATGTATGCTTTGCCTGATAATGGCTGGCTGTACTAGCTTCTGGACAACATAGAGTCATCTCCTTGATAGAGTAAAAAATCAATAATTTTTGCTTTGGAGAGAAAACAGTTTCCAAGACCACAGCAATAAAAATAAGTTTTAAAAATATATAAAGATGGTCCTTTGCAATTCAGTGTTTTGTGGCACGTTCGAATGGTTTGAATCCAAAGAAGGAAACGTATGCTCCACAAAGGTCCAAAAGATGCAGATTATACCAAAGCAGCATTGTTAGTCTCTTTGAGAAGAGTATTTATTACAAATTGTTCTGATCGTGATTAAAAAAAAAAAACCAACTTCAATGTGTTTTTTGACATACGCCTTCAGGTTAAAGATCACTTTGCTTTTGGTTTGATACTTTGTAAAAACCAGCTTTTAGTTAGACATTAAAACTTTCCTTCTCTCTAAAAAAAACCCACCATGGTCAGGCTTTAAGATAACCTCTCTCTCTGTATCTGTATCTCTATCTCTCTACTGGTCCAGCCCACGATTGTCATTACCCCCAATTTCCTTTATTAAATGTTGCTCCCCCCTCCCTGCAGATTAGGTACAGTAGCACTCTTTTGTAGAGAGCTGGCTGATGTCAGGCTCTTTTCCCGTCCTCTCTTTCTTACCTTGTGGGTTTTTGGTTATCAATACAGGAATAGGGTCAAACTCATCTTCTGCCACCTTGTCCGAGCCCTCAGGGACATCAAAACCTGAGATGAGATTACTATCTTCTGCAGCTTAACACAGAAGGCAAGTACACAAGCAGAGACAACAGAAGCAGAGATTAGCAAACGAGAGAACATGTAAGAGGCACAAAGTTCCCAACTGTACAATCCCTGCAGTTTTTAAAGGTGAAAATGCCTATTCTTCGGAGTTGAAATAAAAGTAGCAAAACTGGAAAACGTAGGGAAATGAAAAAAAAAATGTTTTAGTGCTGGCCACGTTAAGACTTTCATAAATGATGCAGGAGAAGAACTACAGGATGAATTCACTCTACCATTATAAGTCCATCAACTGCAGTTACTGTGAGGTATTTCTTCAATGTCAGCAATTCACAAAGGCACAGAAATTAGTCATTTATCTTCTTCACTGAGCAAACAGAGGCCTAACAATATTTGAAGAACTGAAAACCATGGGCTGGGGTAGTTTCTCTTTACGAAGCAACTGCTATATACTGGGCAAACAAATGCTTCTGAGAGAACTCGCTGCCCTTTGATTGGGAAAAAAGACTCTCAAATAATGTCTCAAGACATCACATGCACTAAGATTTCCAGCAGAAGCTTGTTAGGATATTCTTCTTCCTTCTAATTAAGGCTATCTTACCACCGCTGCCAGCTGAGCACCTATTTTGCAAGCACTGCTCCTCTGTAATTACACATTGCCACTGACACACTCCTGCCAGACATACTTGGGTAACAGGTAACTTCCTTCTACAAGCTCTATAAAAACATAAATCGTTTTAATGCCATAAAAGGTAAAAACAAAAGCTCAACTATTACCACCACAAACCACAGGCTAATTAGTTTTCAGTTATGTTGGGCAGGCTTCATTTTTTAATTTCCTGCAGAGAGGACTTCTAAACTTCCTTTTCTAAGTATTTGCTCCTTCTAGAAAACCCCGTTCTCAACCCTAGCACAGAAAGAAGTTTAGTGAATGCCTGTGCGCAGTACACCAGGCATGGTGCCTGTTCACAAACCTCTCACTGAATAGAACTCAAAGTTAGCGACCTCTGTCCAAAATTATAAACCAGTATTAACCTAAGAAGTGAAAATGGTAGGTCAAAAAAAGAAACCTAGTAATCAATTGTGACCCAAATATTAACTAAAATTCAAAACTTTTACAAATTCAAGTTTTTGAGGATTGACTTTTGAGGAATGATGCCGATTTATCACTATCCAAAACTTTTACATCATATTTGATGAACCATTTCTAAGTTTTAAGGCCAAAAACTATCATATTAATAATTAGTCATTGGCTAATCAATTCAACCATCCACTTGCATTGACTTCAATGGTATGTAGCTCTGTCTTTCCTAGATCACAGGGAATATCTGCATTCCAGGCAACTGCCAGGCACTAACACTTCCACCAATCGATTGTCTAAGCCTTATTAAATATTCTTTCTGAGAGGGACTACGACACAGTGGCTGAGAACGCAAACTCAAGTTTTCCACAGAAGGAGGCGGTTAAAACACTTCACTAGCAGAGACTTTTGGTAAGGAAAATGTTCAGTTATTCAGATCTCCTCGAAGGATACATGTGGGCCCAAGAAGAAGAGAGCATTTACCTTTATGGGTTGGAGCAGAGATCGCTATGGGGGCAAACTCTTCCAGAAGGTCAGTAGTAGGGTTAGAAAGCAGAGAGCAATCGATCAGGGAATCTTCCCCGGTGAGAGAATCTGAGTCCAGATTAACAGCATTCCAGGTCAGTGATGGCATTAAATGGCACATACAACACCACAGATTAGACCTTAGCCTTTAAATTATTATACCTACATGTCACACATACAAGCCAAGGCAGGAGAAAGAAAACTAAAAGAAACATGTTAAGCACTCTGGATTTCATCTATAGAAACATGTATTTCTAGATTCCTCTTAACCTTAATATATAAAAATAGAAGAATTTTTGCTCAGGTGTGGCTAGATAAGTATGTGATTTGGATTCCAAAAAAATGCCATTTGTGAAAAAGAACTTTGCAACTAAAGAGTTTAACTTAGTCCTGACTAGTGTGGCTCAGTTGGTTCGGCATCATCCTGCAAAGGGAAAGGTCACTGGTTCGATTCCTAGTTAGGCACATGCCTGGATTCTGGGTTTGGTCCCTGATTGGGGCATGTATGAAAGGCAACCAATAGATGTTACTCTCTCACATCGATGTTTCTCTTCTTCTCTTTCTCCCTCCCTTCACCTCTCTTAAAAATAAATTTAAGCCCTGGCTGGTGTAGCTCAGTGGATTGAGTGCAGGCTGGGAACCAAGTGGTCCCGGTTCGATTCCCAGTCAGGGCACATGCCTGGGTTGCCGGCCAGGTCCCCGTGAGGGCCATGTGAGAGGCAACCATACATTGCTGTTTCTCTCCCTCTCTTCCTCCCTTTCCCTCTCTCTCTAAAAATAAATAAATTAAAAAAAAATAAAATAAATTTAAAAAATCTTTTTGTAAAAAAAAGAGTTTCACTTAAATTTTCCTTGGACACTAAGGGAAAAAGTTACTACAGGATGGGGTGTCCAGTATGACTAGAAGGGGGTTGTCCCTGGTTTACTATTAGTGGTTAAACAATACTTTCTAGAGCTCAACCAGATACCTATTCAAACTAGAATGATCTCGCTTCTTACTAGTATAAACTTGAATTGCTCCTTTGAACACATAATTTGCTTTTAAAGAACAAAAAGAAGACAAGTATTTTAACACATGAATTATTTTCTGGAAAGTTTTCTAGGAGAAAACAGCCAAGTAAGCACAAGGAAAAGAAAACATATTGTCTTCCGTGCTCACTTTTTTTTAACCTGGATGAGTTAATTTTCATATTTCCTAGATTTCTAATTGTTTCTAAGTTAGGAAATTGGATATTTTTATCAAGGTGATTATGGACTCAAAAGAGATGAAGGTTACTAAATCTGTATTTATTGGCAGTTAAGGAATTACTAAGAGTAAACTTTGAAATTAGGGTAAAAGTAATGCTGGAACCAGGAAAGATTTTAACTTTGCCTACAACTTAACAGCAAATCGCTTATAAATGACTAAAGCACTGTGCGAGGAACAGGGCCGACAACAGAACCTGAGTTTATAGATGCCGCTGTGAGAGGGGAAGACTGCTCAGTAACCTGGAGGAGTTAACGGGCATCCTTAGAGCTCAGCAGAGATCTTTAATTAACAAGATGGAAGGAATCTGCTACCAGTGAAAAGATCTTGAATAAAGAAAGACTGTAATCAGCAAAAGCCTAGGGATCACTCTACAAAGAACATGGCTCCAAAAAATACTCTGCTTTTTAGCGAGGAAACACATCGCTCAAAATCTAGAAGCTGGGGTTATACCAATACAGGGCATCCCTTCTGGGAGGAATTAACCGGGCTGCAAACTAAGCCCAGGACCACCTGTCGCGGGTGGAAAGACCAGCTCTAAGGGCTCACCACACTGACCGATCCCGCCACTGCAGACAATCCTGACTGACCTGTGCAGTTTGAGGTCACGGATTCCGTCTGAGATGGGAGGCGCTGGGGCACCGGGGGCTCCAGTCCTGGTATGAGACTCTCAACAGCAACATCAGCTTTTTCTTTGTAACAGAGCATTAAAAAGGGAGAAAAAGGATCAGGGGCAGGCAGTCAGAGGGTCTTCGGACAATTCTGTGAAGGTCTCTAAAATGTCAGTGTCGGGTGAGAGGGAAGCACAGTAAGTTACTTTATTTCTGCTGCTTTGAGTGTCTGGGCTTCACCGATTGGGCAAACCTGTGCAGAATTAACCACTGTGGCTAGTCTCAGTTTTTATAGATAAATGCAGAATGCAAGGCACCAGGAGATCTCTTCCACATCAGAAGACATAGACTGAAAGGCAGTACCTTCTGGTGATTCTGCTTCCCTTATGGGACAAACTGGGGCTTTTCACAATGTCTGTGCCTTGCAAAGGCCACTAGTCCGTCTCAAATCCCACCCTGTGATGTGGCTGGGGGCTATTCTGCACAGTGAGACAGCCCCCAGCTAGAGGCCATCGCTCTGCAGTGTCACGGCCTCTGAGTTCTAGGACTTCGTGCCCCTGGGCTGGAGGGGCCCTGGGCATTTTGTAGGCGTTGCCTGCCTTGCAGTTGGAGCACAGAGAAATAGGTCAAGCAGACCAAGCTCCTCCCCTGGATTCTACGCCTGAAGCTTCACCACCAGGCATATGTTTTCTCAGTTGCTGATACCTGGCACATAGAGAGGCCTTCTAAAGAAGGATCTGCTAAAGGTAAGGCCCAGCTCGAAACTTTTTCCATGAAGCTTTTGTAATTCAATGTGAATTTTCCCACATCCCTCCTCATTCATAAGACATCAGTCTAGAATCTCAGGATAACAAGAAAAGCAAAAATAATAGTGGTGTGCAGCTGGAAGGCAGAGAAAACACTTCATTTGACATGCTAACAAAGGAAATTAAATAGTCTTGGTTTCTGGGTTAGCACAAGGCAGCATCTAACACCGGAAGGCTTGGTGGCATTTCTACTCCTCACCAGGGCTATTCAGTAGGGATCTGTTACCCAGTTAGCGTTCTTGAAATAGACACACACATCATGCATTACCGAAGAAACAGAAATGACGACTTTACCAATTGCAGCATCGGAAGTGCTACCGAAAGGATCTGTCATAGGCAAGAGGTCAGGGAGCAGAAGAGAAGTGTCAGGAGATTTGAGTCCCTCAATTAGCTTTTCTAGGTTGGGCAGAGAGGTAAAGAGAAAGCAAAAATGCAATGAGATATTAAAGCAAGCTGATCATTTTCCATTTTCTATGCAAATACACTTAGGGTTCAAAATTCTGTGTAGATTCATCATAAAAATAATGTTAGTATCTTGTTAAAAATAAGCATTCAAAGTCTGAAATTTAAAAATGGTTATTTCCCTAATTGAAGTAGTCACTCTGTGAGGCATTCAAGGGGCTGCCCTGGGTTCGTTGGTTTTTAAATTAAAGGTATAAGTTACAATGAATAAAAGTCATAAATTTTAAGTGTATAATTTGATGAATTTTAACCAATGTCCACATACATATATGTACCACTGAAAGAACGATGGAGAACATTTCCATTACCCCAGAAAGTACCCCTGTGCCCCTTTCTAGCCAATGCCTTCCTCTTACCCCCAGGCCCTGCCTGCAGCTGCTCTGCCTTCTGTCCTGACAGTTCTGCTTTTTCTGGGATTTCCCAGAAATGGAACCATACAGTATGCAGTCTTTTCTGTCTGGGGTTCTTCATTTACCATGATGCTTTTGAAATTCGTCCACGCTGTGGCATGCATCAGTAGTTTGTTCTGTTTTATTGCTGAGTGGTGTTACACTGGATGAATGTACATTTTGTGAATTCATTCGCTAGTGGATGGGTATTTGTTTCCAATTTTATTAAACACAAAGCTGCCATAAACATATGCATATGTCTTTATGTATTCATATCTCTTCCTGGGCTTAGTTTTGAATCTCTCTCTTTCTTTTTATTAACTTGCATTTAGAAATGGTTTATAACTCACCCAGAGGATATAATAAACCATGCCTAAGTTACCTTCAACAGTCATTTATTGTCTGCCAACTGAGAGTCTGTGACATGCTGGAACTTTTATTAAAGGTTCAAGCTCACAAAAGTCACTTAAGTCTACAGATGGATTACTCTTGATGCCTTCTGACTAAGAAACAAAAGGACAACAGAACCGCAAGATTTGTCACACCTGATAATGTGTGATACTGTGTACACATTAAGATTCCTTTCAAAATAGTTCCTTTAATCCTGATCCATCAGTAACTATCCATTTACCTTTAACCTATAAAGGTAGAGGGTTAACTTGAAACAAAAGAATAAATCATAGAATTGTACAGAAAGAAGAAAATTAAGAGCTCACACTTCCTTTTGTCTACAAGGGTACTGAGGCTACATAAATTCTATAACTCACCCAGTTAAAGGCCCATCAACAATGTTTTTTCTATCACCGAAATAAAATGCCATTAAGATAAAACCAAAATTAAGGTGTTAGAGAAAAAGAAGTGACTTAAAGTTCAAGTATGTGTATATAACATTAAATGAATCTATTCTTCTGGGCCATTGGAATTGAGATAAGTAAAGGCTAAATTGATATGGACTGAGGGACAGAAACCAAATTTTAGGTGATTTGTAAGTCAGATGAGCTATAACTACAAAGATGAAACAAATTAATGAATTCTAGTGTTTTGGAAAGATAATTTGCTTTGGTATAATTAACACACTGCAGAAAGAGACACTTTTAAATGTGAAGCTGATTTGCCCCTTTTGGAGTGTATGGCATGCAGCTGTCTGAGTTAAATGATAATATGCTACATTTCTCACTTACACCTCATTTATATGGAAGAAAGTAAATAAAAAAGAAGCTTCTCAATAAAGGGAAAAACCCAGGGTACTAACTATGTAGACAGCATAATCACATCAGCATTAATCTGGAACTATATATGACATTTTAGTATTAAAAAGATGTTAAAATATCTGACAATTTTCAGCATACAGGCGAAAATAAGATGGTTTTCCCAAAAAGTCTAATATTTTATTCTGAACATTAGTTTTTGTTTTATTCCTCCTCAAAGCTTCTCTCACTTCAAAGTGAAGCTTCTTTCACTTTTAGCACTCGTGTATTTGCAATCTTGTAAAGCAATGGATAAAAAGACCCCAAACCACTTGCTTGTTTTTCATACAGCAGTTTATCTCGGTGCCAAACCTCAGGCTAGCATGCTTCCAGGGCCTGAATTCTGGCCGCTCTCATTGTAACCCTGGGGTAGTTCCTTCAGCTTCTGA
The DNA here is from genome assembly GCA_004026765.1 of Micronycteris hirsuta. Taxonomy (NCBI): domain Eukaryota; kingdom Metazoa; phylum Chordata; class Mammalia; order Chiroptera; family Phyllostomidae; genus Micronycteris; species Micronycteris hirsuta. Next base: position 54,957 of record PVJI01008146.1, read on the forward strand.
CACAATCTCCTCTACTGTCCAATGGAGAAACGTCCTCATACCTTTCTGTATTGGTCACTTAAATATCATCATCTCCTCAAAGCACCATCCCCTCCCCGGCCACATTATAGGAAGCTTCCAGAGCACTCTGCACTCACTGCTCTTGCAGTCCTTACAACGTGACTGAAGGTGGGGAAGATGTCTTACTACTCTCTGTATCCCCAGTTCTTGGTTCCCTCTAGTCATACCTCTGTCTTATGGCTTCACTGGGGATGTGGGGACAATAGGGGACCAACTGGAAATAAGTACTTCAACAAGAATCTAATTATTTTATTAGCCATTAGCAAAAAAGTATGTAAGAGGGTTACAAACTACATGTGTGCATGATTTGTACACGTGTTGTGCGGCGAGATGAAATGGAGTGGGGAGGAGGTAAGATGCCAAATTTGGGGAGGCTTGTTTTCTGATTGAACTTCAAAGTACCAGGCTACTCACATAGGTGATCTGTTTGGTCACTGCTGCTTGGGAATACTCAGATACTGGAACTAAGGCAGGGAGGGGCAGAGGACAAAGTAATACCAGGCACAAAACTAGCACTGAGGGTACAGGGCACAGCATCCGAAGGCGGATGGCATGTGCAAAAACAGCTTCTTTCACTCCCAGTACTCTGGAAGTAGGAAAAGGCTCTCAGTTGCTCAGTGCTGGTCCCCAGCCACCATTATAACAACATTCAACACTCACATTTGGAAAGTTCAATGTCAAACATTTTCATTCATCATTCAAAAAACCCTGAGCTTGGAAATACTACAGAGCTGAGGAGAATGGAGATCAGAGACTGTGAGAATATGTGACTTGCCCAAAGTCATTCATGGAACACGGTAGAGCCTGGACGGGACTTCCACATGCTGCATACAGGGTCTACCTACCTCCTTTCACACAGGAGGAAGGATCGTCACACAGAGTGACATGAACAATGGTGAAGTTGTAAAAGACACGTTGGCGCTGGAAGAAACCTTGAATCTTATCCAATTAGCCTTCATATTTACAGATGCAGAAACCAGCTTCAGAAAGGCAAAACAACTTGCCTAAGAGCTTACTGCAAACACGCCACAGAGGCAGAGAGGGCCCAGATGTTCTATGCCCTGGGCGTCCACTCCTTTGTTTAACTAACACCTTGGTTGCTTTAAAAGACTCTTAGAAGAGGCCACATTTAAAGCTATTATGGGTTATTGTGGGTCACTGTAAATGAAGAACTTGAGGACAGGAGTAAAGGGAGGCATAGGAAAGGCTACAGGAGGCTGACAGCCTACAAATCACAACCTGGAGGCATCCTGTGTGCATCAAGGGCTGGCCTTGATGTCCTTCATTTATGAATTCTGTCCTGTCTCTTACAGTTTTATAAAAACACTCTGAGGCCATGTATCACGGTGGGGGGTGGGGGGAAGAACAGCGCAGAGAAGAGGGTGGTGAATTTAGGAAACTGTGCTGGAAGAGTTCTTTAAGATCCAAAACCTCGATCAAGTTCCACATCGGCATATCACAACTTGTTGATATGTAACGAACAGAGACTTTTTAAAAATTTTACATGAATCATGGGAAATGCTTCTCTGGTTACAAAAGCAAAACCCATCTTCTGGGTCAGTTCACACTAAAATATACACACTCACACTCTAATTCTAATTCTCAATGATACAAGGTGACAGACCAATAAAACCCAGAAATAATTCATTAATTGCATTTTGTAATGATTTTATCTTCCTAAGAAACATCTGCCAAGTTTCCCATTTCCTTTGTGTTAGTGTCACAAGTACACGACCCTATCACATCCCATCATGTGAAAAGCAGCAGGCAGCTGTGGACAGAAGAAAAATGGTCCAGTTCTGAGGCGGACTCTAATGTTTTGAAAACTATCTTCAGAATCTAAATATGTTGTGTGTGTGATGGGGAGAACTCCTGGACTTAAGGAGAGTATTATTTAATATTTTGTTGTGATGTTGTACATTTTGGGGGAATTTAGCTGGGGTCTACAAAATCCCCCAAAATAAATAAGCAACATGAAAGAGTAAGAAAGCCCAAATTTAAGTCAGTTAACTAATTTTTCTAGGCATCAGTTTTCACTTGCAAATAGAAGATAAAAACTACTTGAAAAGGTTGTCAGAAATTAATGGGCATATTTACCAGAATTAATGTGCATGTGTGTATAAATTAATAAGTGTTTGTTACATCAAAAGAGATTAACTTCTCTTTTAGGACTAGATGAGGGATCACCAAACCACCGAGGCCTGAAAATGGGTGGAGTTCCATTTTCAGTACCAAACCTTCGCATGAGAGTGAAATGTGAGAAGGAGGCAGCCTGGTCTGACAGAGGAAGAAAGGGTACTAAAACAAGAGGCCTGGGTTCTGCACTAAGTTTGGCCAAATCATCATCTTCCTCTGGACCTAAGTTTTCTTACTGATAAAATGAGATAAACTTAAAGGTCCCATATACTTCTAAATGCCAATCATCCAGCATGAATGGAAAAAGTAGGAAGTAGGAACTGGTTACTTAGCAGATGGATTGCCTACAGATGAACGTGGAGATCTGAACTGGTGTTGACCACAGGGGAGGACACTGAAGGGCACCTCAGTAACACAGGCAGGAGGTAGGATGACTGGCCCAAAGGCAGCAGGGTTTGGAAAATGCAGAGCTAACTACATGTGCTCTTCAACATGTTGGGAACCGCCCTGCCTTGTTTCAGCTGTAACCCGCCCATGGCTAAGACTGAGTGAGAGACCTTGGGACCATAAGCCACTAAGGAGACAAAGTTTATCTGCCCCCTTTACTTCACCCTGCTTGGCCCCAACCTAAGACCGGCACAGTCACAAAGGGGCCCTCAAGGGAGGACTTGGGGGGCTATAGAAAAAGGGGGTGATGGACTCTCACCCCTTGGCTTTGACATAGCCTGAGTCCTCATTCTGTATGCAAGAAGTCTCCTTATCTCTTGGCTGCCTTACTTCCCCTACAAGACTTAAGCCTGAAACAATGCCTTAAGACTGAAACAATGCTGGATGTGGGTGCAGCTCTGTCCTGGAAAGGGTGGGTTCCCCATGGTGATCAAGCCCAAAGAAAGAATGCATAAAATCCTGTGAAACCTACTTTGCTAATACCCTCAATTTAAATGATAATGGTCCAAGCATGAAATGAGTTTGTTCCCCAAAGTTTTATGGACCTTTAGCAATCTGACCCTGACTCAAAATAAGCCCTTAGAGTTCTCTGAATGTTATCTATTGTTTGATCATTACTGCCTGACAATGATTGTTGAGCTTTTTGTATATGCCCTGTACTCCTATGCAAATTAAACCCAATAAAAGCCCATTGAGGAACAGGTTCCTGGTCCTTCTCCTTTGAGAGATTGGCCACCTTTCCTCTCCAAGCAGATCATGTCTTGGTAGACTTATTCTCATCCATAACACTGTGGACACTGCGGGCCACAGTCCGTGTCATCAACACACAAACAGCCCCGACAGGCAGAGTCAGGAGAGCAGGGTAAGAAGGTGGAGGAATAGCTAAGCTTGCTCCTGGTTTGAAAAAACAAACAAACCTTTATGGTTTTATCCTTTATTACAAAAGCAATGCATGTTTATTGTGGAAAATTTGGGAAATACAGATTAACCAAAGGATAAAAGAACTACCCATAATCTAACTTGTAGAGAAAAGCACGCTCTTAAGGCTTTAAATGAACACCTTTCTAAGCATTTCCTATAAAATCTAATCATTTGATAACTATTTAAGCATTCTCATGTTTTCTCAGAATAATTTTTTAGAAATGAATTGCGAAGTCAATGAGAAAGTAAACTCTTAAAGGCTTTTGTTATCAGCTGCCAAACTGTCTTCCCAAAAGTTGTGCTAAATGATGTTCCCACTAGCAGGATCTGAGCATGTCTGTTTTCTTAAGTCTTCACCAAGCCTGAAGTGGTGGGGTTTTTTCCACCTTTACCAGGGGAGAGCAGAAGTTGTAGCATCTCATTGTTTTATAATTGGCTCTTCTTGTATTCATCATGAGGATAAGCTTTTTTAAAAAAAGGTATTTACTGACAATTTGTATTTCGTCTTTTATGAACTGTCTGCTCATGTGTTTCTGCTGGTGGTATTTTTCTATCACACTTCCATTTAGCATACTCAGTTCTTTCTCAAGTTCCTAGGGTTCCCAAGTAAAAACGAGTCAGGTTAACAGCTTGGAGAAGCACTGAACTCATGGTTAAAAGACTAAGAAGGCGACCCCCGAAGAACAGTACATGCAAAATTATTTAACCTGAGCAACAGAAATGGAGAGTACTCTTAAAGAACAGGATTATCAGTACTTTGCAATTGAGGGGGGAGGCAAGAGAAAGCACTCTTCTCTTAAACAGAAGTGGTATCAGGGACTAGGGGAAAAGAGAAGGAAATAGTTGGAGGTAGGAATTAATCCATTTCAGATTCTTCTCTTATGCCTTGCCTCTCAAGACATAGTTATTAAAAATATCAACTACAAGACAAGAAGATAATCCTTCATAAACCAGCCTAAACTTAGTGAATCAAAACCATTTCCTGGTACGAGACTGGGATGTACCGCAAATTGTGTTGGGTGCCGGACTGTGAACCAAAAGGTCACTGGTTCGATTCCCAGTCAGGGCACAGGACTGAGTTGTAGGCCAGGACCCCAGTTAGGGGTATGCGAGAGGCAACTGATCTATGTTTCTCTCACACTGATGTTTCTGTCCTCTCTTTCCCTCCCTTCCCTTCTTTCTAAAAGTAAGTAAAATCTTTAAAAAATATCAAAAGATAAGTTAGATATATCTGTGTATATTGGCTAATAAGACTAAGGGCTTGCTCAAGGCCCATTCCAGCCCTAATTAGGAATACAGCCATGAGGAATAAAGCAGGGCTTGATTCAAGCCTCATCAAAAGGGATGATTTGGCTGCTACAGCTTGGTGGCTTTGGAAATTTACAGCTTGTCTAACTTGGGAGATAAGCTCTGAAGTCTTGTGATGAGAGATGCTGTTTTTAACATCTAGTCACTCTAAATAGTTCCTATCACTGAAAGCCAGACACTGAAATCTGTAACAGCTGCAAGTTAGAAGCAAGAATCAACCATCTTGCCCCATTCCAGGTTTATTCTAGAGAACTAAATTTGTAGGAAGATAAACTTTACAGAGTAAAGACCCTAACTATGATCAACCTTGGACTTCTCAATAGCGCAAGACAGAAGCTGGAAGTTAGGAGAATGCCAGGCAAACGGCCCTGAGTAGAATGACTATCTTGACAACAAACCACTAAAAACAAACAAAAAACCCCAAAGCTCTTCTTGCCTATTTTTCAAGAGATGCTAGAGTGCCATAAACTAAGAGGCACTTTTAAAAAGCTTTTAATTCTAGGAAGAGGCACTTATGGAACTAATGCATTCTTGCCCAGTCTCATGGAACACTGGTGCCGAGAGGTCAGCATTAAGGGGCTGCTGCAGAAGTCTCCTCAAACTGCTGTGCGCTGCTGGAGGACACGTGGAAAGCTGTGGTCTCCATGGAAAACAGCACGGCAGTTTCTCAAAATATTACACGTAGAATTACCACGTATTGGATCCAGCAATATCATTTCTGGGTTTACACCCCAAAGAATCTTGGGTCTGGAAGAGATATCTGCACACCCATGTTCACTGAAGCGTGATTCACAACAACCAAAAGAGGGAAGCAACACAAACGTTCACCAACACAAACAGATAAACAGAACGTAGTATATACACAGAATGGTACATTACTCAGACTTAAAAAGAAAGGAAATTCTGACAGATGCTACAATACAGATGAACCTTTAGCATGTTACGTTAAATGAAATAAGCCAGCCACAAAAAGACAAATACTGTCTGATTCCACTCATATGAGGTACCCAGAACTGTCAAATTCATGGGGACATAAAGTAGAATGATGGTTGCTAGGGGCTGAAGAGAGGGAGAAATAGAGAGTTACTGTTTCGTAAGTACAGAGTTTCAGTTTTGCAAGATGAAAAAACATTCTGTGGATGGATGGTGGTGACGGTAGCAAAATAATGTGAATGTACTTAATGCCACTGAACTGTCCACTTTAAAATGGTAAGTTTTGTGTTACATATATCTGACACAATTTTAAAAAATAAATGATTAAATCTTTCCATCAATTTTCAGAGAAAATTCCTTAATCTTTTTTACTATATTTTAAAACGTTGGTATTACCTCTTGCTTATCTATTCCCTAACGCAAAAGGAGTGAACGCACCCCATATGAGAATCAATGAAATACTTTGAGATTTACTCGGGTGAATCTTGTGAGCACACAAATGCTCATGGCTGTGATTTTTTTACACCAGATTTTCTAAAAAAAAAACAACAAATGTTTTATGATGCTTTGGAAAGTAGAAATGGCACTTAAGAAACAAGTAAATCCAATTATCCAGTGCCCCCTCACCCACAGTTTAACAATCATTGTATCAGGAAAGTCTCCTTTAACGGCTCAGTCCTGTGAAGATCAAAGGTTTAATTTAAAGCAAGTTTAATTTCCGTAGGAGAAAAATATCAGGAAGACTTTATGATAACTAGGACTGCCTGGAAATAAGGATTTAGGAACAAAGCTGATACAGCATTTCCTATCTTTACACTAATTTAAAGTTTACAAAACAACTTTAAGTACATGACTTCACCTGCACCTCACAAGCCACTCCATAAGATAGGTTTTAATATTGCAAGTTTTGAGGACAAGAACACAATTTAAGTGATTTGACCAAAATTACGTAGCTTCTAAGTGGCTGGAATCTAGGTCTTACAAGTTCAAATCCATTTCCCTAACCCTTATATTTAGCTCTCTAGTGAAAGGCTTTATGGATCCGGGAACTGTCCCAAAGACAAAGAAACATTCACTGCGCAGGGGACGCGGGCCACGAAGAGGGGCATGTGGAACAGCACAGTAGCGGTAGCACTGAGGCGCTGCTTCCTCCTCTGGAAAATGAGGTATTACTTGACATACCCACTAGTCAGTATAATTTCTAGGATCAAAGGAAATTAAATTTGATCTAGGATCAAACGTGGAAACGTTTGAGAAGCATAAAATAAAGTGCTAAGTCATTAAAAGGCATGTTTGTCAGGAGACTAAGATTTCATGATTCTTATCAACAGGAAGGCTGAGTATGGAAGGTAAGCAAGTATGCAAAACAAAACAAACCAAGGAAAAAACCTGACTTGTGCCCAGAGAGGCTGGGGGTAGTGACAGACAGGTAGCAGGAAGTGGGAGGAGGTGGGGGAGACAAACTTGCAGTTTGCTGAGGTACCAGAGACCCTACACTCTCAGCCCTTTCCTTGCTCGGGCAGTTCAAGTCACTAAGGAAGGATACAGGGGCCTTGGATAAAGAAACTCTGTAACTGAATGGTGCTACGGGCTGTGCATCAAAAGAAATAAAATGATCAAAGACACAGTGGTAACATACCATGCTTAGCCCAAGCTGGACAGGCAGGAGCTGAGCAATCTCTGAGCCTAGCTACTATGTCCATCCTGGGGTTTGGCAGCCCCTGACACGGTGGGCTGTGCCTTGGTTTAGACACCCTCCAAGGACAGGTGGGAGGCCTGGCTGAGGCTTGGCAGAGGCACAGATGGAAGGCTATGAAACCAGTAGCCTGTTGTTTGGCAGCTGGGGACAGACACGGAGAACAGTGAAGTCACCCAAAGCCTTCCGGCCGCAGGTTTTACTTCATTCATTCACCCAATCTGCAAATATTCATTGAGTGCCAACTCTCCCTGGCAGTGTTCTCAGCACTGGCAATACAGTGATGAATAAAGATGGCAATGTCTCTCCCTCAGGACACACATTTTTGTAATAAAGTCAATGAACAAATGAAAACAGACAATGCCCTGATAAATACTGTGGAGAAGAAAAGCCAGGGGTGTGCCTGAGAGTGCCTGTGAGACCAAGGGAGGCCCTTCTGGGAAGAGAGTATTTAAGCTGAGACCTCAATCTCAATGACAGAAGGAACGGGAGAGGAGGAAAAGCTTTCCAGGCAGCGCACCAGGAAGTGCAAAGGCCCTGAGGTGGGAAGGAGCTTGTCTACCACAGGAAAGGCTGAGGGGAGAATGCTGTGAGCTGAGGTCAGAGGAGTTGCCCGGGGCCAGATTAGTCAGGGCCTTGCAGGTTACCGTAATACATCTGGATTTTACGCTCAGTGATATGGGGATTCACTGGAGTGCAAAGCAGAGCTATGTCTGATTTATGTTTTCAACAGGTGAGTCTGGTCTGATAGATCAGAAAACAAATAAGACACTCCTGGAATTCTCTATTAGAATGTTCCATTTTAATAGATTTTCCATTAAAATCCAAGAGGGGGTCATGGCTTAACAGCTATTAAAATGCATACCAGTAACACTTTGGCAGGAGTCCACCAGAATGAGAGAAATACGGAGAATCAGGAGACAGGAAAGGTAATGAGGAAGGCAAGGATAGCAGCTGGCTGGCCTGGCGGCCCCCAGGCTCACCTCCACAACCCTTCACAATTTATCTCTACCACCTGGAGCTGGTATCCTGCGCCACCTGGTACATGGGCCTGGCCCTTCACCCTTAATCCAGAGGGCTCCTGTGACAGCTGCAGAGGACATCTGCTCACCCGTGGGCCTCCCTCCGCTGGTGCGGGCATGTGCCGAGAGGCCCCCTTCCCGCCTCCACAGCCCCTGGGCTATCTAGGTAAGAGCAGTGGAGAACCTGAAGGGATGTCAAAGGAAGACTGCCTCAATAATCCCCTTTTCTTGTCTGATCTCATGACTGCCGCAGCAGGGAGCAAACAGAGGTCAGTGGGACCCAGCTTGAGTCTGTAGCCCATACCTTCCCAGCCTTCTGCTTGACAGTGGCCTGTCTAGGTACTGAGATTTGATTACTTTCTCCTCTCTTCTTTAACAACCCTTTACAGAATCATTCCTCAGTGGTTTTAGATATGTTTAACCTATATCCAGGTTACAGGATACAACCTGATCAAGTCAAGTTTTTGCTTCCTCTTGAGAAGGGTCAACAAATTCCCCAAAGAAATAAAAACTGTCTTGGTATCCAAAGCACAGTCTGTCTGAGTACGAAGAGGTATGAATACCACAATCACTTCCCATCTTGGGGCAATCAATCAAATACCTTTAACATACTGGGGAAAAAAGAAAATCCAAGCAGATCCCATCAGTTTAAGAGCAGGAATCAGTGGGGGTGAAAATGGGAGAAAAGGAAAACTATCAGAAGCAAAATGACTACCAGGTACTTCTAAGGAGCTAGCTCTATATACTTTTTCAAAGAGACTAATTAATAGAGATGAGAAAAGTGGATTCTCTTCCTCACACCACGCTCCTTCTCTCCCCAAAAGGATGGGGAAGACAGCAGGAAAAGAAATCTTTGGCATTCAGAAACTCCAAATCGAAAGCATCAAATTACGTTTCAAGAGCTGTTTCAATCAGAACACACTAACCGTTTCTTACCTTTTTGGACTGCTTACTTACAAATCAGGGTATGGTAGACCTAAGGGAATGTTCAAATTCATACAGTCCAACTTACTCCACTGATGAAGAGTCAAGCCCAGGAGGTTTTCAGGTAGCGAAAGAGCCAGGAATGGAACCCAGGTCCCCTGACTCCCATTTCCCATCAACTTTCATTATGCATTTTTATATTATAAAAATAAAAGCATATTACAGAAAATGGAAACTGGACAGGAAGTCACCCATTATCTAATCATCATACTGGGACCACTATTTGCATTTTGTTCCTTCTATCACATGCTTACAGTTCTCCCCCCATATTGTTATAATTGTATTGGACTAATATAGAATTCAGATCCTTTTCCTAGAGTGTTTCAAACAACTCTCAAGAGGCCCTGGGAAATCAACATCAAGCTGGTCAACCTCAGATCAGTTTTATTTACCTACCTGGTGCATCAGGTACTTGAAGAGGAATGAAAGGATCAGATACGCTTAGGAGTGGGAGGCTAGAATCCACAGTCTGCCCACCCTTCTTTTTTTCAGCTAGAGTTGGTTGGAGGGCAAGGAAGGGTCAAGGAGAGAGAAGAGAGAGAGAGAGAGAAAAAAAGCAGAAAATATCAAGTAAATTTAGATGAATTTACCATCTATTAACCCAACAGCTCAAATTACAGAACAAGTCTAAACTCAGAGGTAGAATAAAGAGGGATGAGTGGATATAATCCAGTGTAATGACAAAGGATTATGAGATGTATAATCTGGTCCTTCCACAGACTCTAATGTAATAAATAATAAAGCTAGGATATTTATACGTCTGGGATTCTACTTCTTCTTATGTGGAAGCCCTTGGTGATCTCTTTCAGAATTCCTATAGTAATTACTGTCTATGTTACACATTTTGGCACGTAAACAAACATTGCCTATTTTGTAATCTAGCACGCACATCGGTACTAACTACTTCCTATGTACCCATTGCTCTTTGAGCTTGTTGTATCACCAAATGTCTAATATAGTGCTAGGCAGACACACAGGAAAAGACAACTAGATTTCTAGCCTCCTGCAAGGTTAGACAACCCTTAACCCCTGGGCTACATCTAACATACTATTAGCACTCATTCTATATTTGGTAAACTTACAGATTTACACAAATCTATGTACCCTATGAGATATTACAGTTTGAAGGGATCTTAAGATCTTCTAGCACAATTTTCTTATTTTTCAGAAAAGAACATAAAGCCCAAAAGTTAAGAGATTAGCCAAAGGCCCACAAGCAGACCCATGATCAAAACCCAGGTTTTCTTGTTTCTACTTTACTATTCTTATATTACATTTTAATATTCAGCTTGTTTATTAAGTAAAATCTCAATTTGCCTTCTATAAAGTAGATTTTAAAAATACTTTTTATTCGGCCCTGGCTGGTGTGGCTCAGTGGATTGAATGCGGGCCTGCAAATCAAAGAGTTGCCAGTTTGATTCCCAGTCAGGGCACATGCCTGGGTTGCAGGCCAGGTCCCCAGTGGGGGGCAAATGAGAGGCAACCACACATTGATGTTTCTCTCCCTCTCTTTCTCTCTCCCTTCCCCTCTCTCTAAAAATAAATAAATAAATAATTTTTCAGAATTTAAAAAATACTATTTATTTTCAAATAATTATGAAATCATAGGAAGTCACTATACATTGAATCCTGTGAACTCTTCAAATTGCTTCCCTCCATGGTGAGACTTCCTACAACTGTAGTACAGTAGCACTGACACTGGCGTATTGATGTTAACCAGACCTTCCCCTGTTTTTACATGCACTCAGCTGTCTGTGTGTAAATGTAATTGCTTGCAATCGGATACTATGTACTGACTAGCATAAGCACCACCACAATACAGAACCATTCTATCAAACAAAAGAACATCCTCGTTGTACTCCTAATTCCTGTCTCTATCCTTTGGAATCCACAAATCTGATCTCAATCTCTGTAATTTTGTCATTTAGGGAATGTTATTAAAGCGTGTTTTTTATTTTCACTAAGCTTCCTTAAAGGAAGATGAAGTAAAAGAAAGGTAAAAGCACTGCTTTTAAGTCTCTGAAATATTTTTAAATGAGACAGAATGAAATATATTTTAAAAAGAGAACAAATTATAAAACTAAATATGTAGTACAATTCATTTTTGAAAAAAGTATATATGCAGAAATAAAATTATGGACATAAATATTGTAAAATGTCAGCAATGCTTTCCTCTTGAAGTGGGGTCACGAGTTCCTTTATCTTGCTTCTATCCACTTTTAGTGATTTTTCCAAAGTTTCACAAATGAGTGTATCTAATAACTTCACAACAGAAAAACATTTCAAATAAAGAGGCACAACGTCAACTGTTAAACATCTGTCTCTGATGTATGGACAGAGTTCATCAACATTTTTGCAGCTTTCGCCATAAAAATGTTCAAAACAACCCTTATTCCACCCTCTCCAACTCACTCCCACATTTCTTGATTATTCCTCCATCAGTCAGAAAGTTTAAATCAGGGAACAGTCTGAGTTTGATTAGAAAACTTGCAGAAAATGACACTATCCTATACCTCATATAAATGAAGATATATTAATTTCTAGGATTTAAATATAATTTTCTTTCATTTGGAAAGAAAGTGTCATGTAAAAAAATTCACTCCACAAGCAAAAAAGAAGGCAAAATACCAAATATTCATAAAAAGTCTGAATAAAATGAGAAAATATGAAGATATTTTATAATGTTTGGAAAAGCTTAGCGTCACTGATTTACGAGATTCTGAAGATGTGGTTACTACTGCAGCTTCTGAGCTAGGCTGCCCAGGTATAAATCTCTGTTCCGTCACTCTGCAACTGTGGCTTTGGCAGCTCACTTAACCTTTTGTCAGCTGCTGTGAGGGTCACCTGAGATAATGTGAAGAAAAAAAAAAAGCACTTATCCGCTGGGTTTAGCATATAATATGTTCTTACTATATGCTTGCCGTATTAATGTCATAACTTTACTCAAATATGTGTTTTTATGGCTGGACCTTTAAGTCCCTTAAAAAAAAAATACTGCCATTTACAGACTCCAAAGTAAGGACAAAGGGGAAGAAGAGGCAAAAGCAAAAACAAAACCAACTAAAACAAAAACAATAACAAAGTTATATAGATAAATAAACAACAAAACGTAACCATGTGTGCCAAGAGTCAGGCATGGAAACTGGGAGTAGGTGGAAAATGATCAGGGACCTCCGGCATTAACAGTGGTGGATCTAGCCCCTGACTGGTGAGGCTCAGTTGGCTCGGCGGTGTTGTTCTGCAAGGTGAAAGGTCGCTGATTCGACTCCCAGTCAGGGCCCACGCCTGGTCACAGGCCTGGTCCCTGGTTGGGGCGTGTGAGAGAGGCAACTGATCAACATTCTCTCTCTCACACATTGATGTTTCCCTCTCTCTCTTTCTCCCTTCCTACCATTCTCTCTAAAAATAAACAAATAAAATCTTTTAAAAAATGGTGAATCCATGCTTCTATCTTTTGGCAAAAAGCAACCCCTTTCATTTATTCAACAAATCTGTGCTGAGCCAAACACTGTACACTAAATGCTGGGATTCAGCAACAAAGGAGACTCTTCTAGAGCTATTTCTATGACCCCCTTTCCGGGGAAGCTTTATACAACCCAGTAGGTCGTCATTCTGATGTTCTACCTCAAGGACAATAGTCAATGCTTTCTTTATACATTTGGCACATTTAGTCAGCTATTTGGCATATCAAACTTTAAGCACTTTAAACCAGACTAAAATATCAATAAATTTAAAAATTACATAAGCCAGACAATAAAGCTAAAAATTAAAAATAACAGGAAAATTTAACTATTTAATTTTATTTTATTTTTTTACTTTTTTTACTTTTTTAGATTTTATTTATTTGTTTTTAGTGAGATGGGAGGGAGAGAGAAAGAGAGGGAAAGAAACATCAATGTGTGGTTGCCTCTCACATGGCCCCCACTGGAGACCTGGCCCATAACCCAGGCATGTGCCCTGACTGGGAATCGAACTGGCGACCCTTTGGTTTGCAGTCCGTGCTCAATCCACTGAGCTACACCAGCCAGGGTAACTGTTTAATTTTAAAAAGCATACCTTCAAATAACTCCAATGCTTATTCCAAAATAGTAATAATAACAAGGAGAATACAACATAAAGACTTATGGGATATAATTTCATTTTTTAAAAGACTTTATTTATTTTTAGAGAGAGGGAAGGGGAAGGAGAAAGAGAGGGAAAGAAACATCAATGTGTGGTTGCCTTTCATGCACCCCCTACTGGGGACCTGGCCTGCAACCTAGGCATGTGCCCTGACTGGGAATCGAACCAGCGATCCTTTGGTTCACAGGCTAGCGCTCAAGCCACTGAGCCACACCAGGCAGGACTAATCTTCATTTTTTTTTTTTTTTATGAGGGAAACACACACCTGTTGAAAGCACTCCCAATAAGCAGTGTACTCCTCAAAGATTTGGGTGGGCTGGGCAAATAAAGGGAGATGGAGAAAAGAGAATATTGGAATATATGTGAAACATTTATTCCTGGAGGTTTAATTAACCTCCCTCTCCCCTCTCATGCTGGTTGAAAATCACTGTTACATTGGGAAGAAAAAATTCTACTTTCATTATTTTTTAAAAAGAATTAAAAAAAAAAAAATTTTACTGAGGACTTCCGGCAAGATGGCGGCGTAGGTGGACACACCGTACCTCCGCACACAACCAAACGAGGAAAAAACAGCAATTTAATTAAACAAAAACAGCCAGATCTGACAGAAAATCAAACTGAAAGGAAGTCCGACAACCAAGAAGTTAAAGAAGACACTTACATCCAGTCTGGTAAGCGGGGCGGAGCCGGGCGGAGAGAGCACACGGCCACTGGCCACTCCACAGCGAGCCGGGTGGTGAGCGCACGGCAAGACCGTGGTTTGTGGAGTGGGATTGGCAGCGCCGCAGCACGCTGAGACGGGTGAGCCTGACCAAAACGTGGCCAGCGCCCAGCCCACCCGGAACCAGCGGGGCCGAGACTGGTGGACCCGGCAGGTCCTGATTCGCGTGCAGACAAACCGGGAGAAAAAGCAGGGCGCAACCCATCAAAGCGGGGAAATAAAACCTCAAACCACCGATTAAAAACACTTGTGGGAAGTGAGATGGCGGGAGGAACTCCCAGCCTCACAGGAGAGTTCGCTGGGGAGACCCACAAGGGCTTGGACCTGTGCGGGGCCCACCCACTGACCCCGGAGCAACCCCTGGAGCCAGCACAGAGGGGCTCAACTTGCTTGTGGGAAGCGGTGTGGGTGCAGAGAGTGAAGCAGGCGCCATTGTTCTCATAGGTCCTGCCCCCACAGGCTGCGTCACAACACAACGAAGAGGGTTACCCCGCCCCCACAGACAGTGTCACAAAATAAGGACGTGAGTTGACCCACCCTGGTGAACACCTAAGGCTCCGCCCCTTAAAGTAACAGGCGCACCAGGGGGGAAAAAATGGCCCAAATGAAAGAACAGATCAAAGCTCCAGAACTAACCGACCAAGAGATAGCCAACCTATCAGATGCACAGTTTAAAACACTGGTAATCAGGTTGGCCACAGAATTTGAAAAAAAATTATCACAATTACTTGAACAAATGAGGAGAGATCTGCAGGGAACCAATAGGGATAAGAAGGAAACTGGGACTCAAATCAATGGAGTGGACCAGCAGAAAGAAAAAAAACATCCAACCAGAAAAGAATGAAGAAACAAGAATTCAAAAAATGGAGGAGGGGCTCAGAAACCTCCAGGACATCTGTAAACGGTCCAACATACGGATCATAGGGCTGCCAGAAGGAGAAGAGGAAGACCAAAAGATTGAAAACTTATTTGAACAAATAATGATGGAGAACTTCCCCAAGCTGGTGAAGGAAATAGACTTTCGGGAAGTCCAGGAAGCTCAGAGAGTCCCAAAGAAGTTGGATCCAAAGAGGAACACACCAAGACACATCATAATTATATTACCCAAGATTAAAGATAAGGAGAGAATCCTAGAAGCAGCAAGAGAAAAGGAGACAGTTACCTACAAAGGAATTCCCATAAGACTGTCAGCTGATTTCTCAAAGGAGACCTTGCAGGCAAGAAGGGGCTGGAGAGAAGTATTCCAAGTCATGAAAAGCAAGGACCTACATCCAAGAATACTCTATCCAGCAAAGCTATCATTTAGAATGGAAGGGCAGACAAAGTGCTTCTCAGATAAGGTCAAGTTCAAGAAGTTCATCATCACCCAGCCTTTATTGCATGGAATGTTAAAGGGATTTATATAAGGTATGGAGGAATATCAACAGGGGAGTGGTAGGGGGAGAAGGGGGGAAAGGGGCACAGAATAAGTAGCATAAATGGGAGGTAGAAAACAGATAGGGGGAGGTTAAGAATAGTATAGGAAATGCAGAAGCAAAAGAACTTATGTGTATGACCTATGGACAAAACTAAAGGGTGGGGAAAGGGGGGGTAAGGGCTGGAGGGGAAGAAAGGGGGAAAATGGGACAACTGTAATAGCATAATCAATAAAAAAAAATAATAATAAATTAAAAAAAATTTTACTATGTGTTCCTCTTGATATTGACAAAGCAAACCTAAGAAAAACAGGGAACTATAGTCAAGCAGATAAAAGCAAAAGATAAAGAATTAGAAAACAGAAAAACAATGGTTTTTATAAATCTAAAAGTTGTCTTTGAAAGATATTAAAACAGCAAATCTTTATGTAGAGTTATTAAGAAAGAGAAATACAAATACATACACTTAAAATTGACATATAAAGAAAATATTATAATTCTATTTTATTAAAAAATTATAGCCCTGGCTGGTGTGGCTCAGTGGACTGAGTGCTGGCTTGTAAACCACAGGGTTGCCAGTTCAATTCCCCGTCAGGACATATGCCTGGGTTGCAGGCCACGCCCCCAGTTGAGGGCATGTGGGAGGTAACCACACATGGATGTTTTATCTCCCTCTCTTTCTCCCTTCCTTCCCCTTTCTCTAAAAATAAATAAAGAAAATCTTTTAAAAAAATGATAAAACTACAGATAATTTTCTAGGAAAATATTACTAAATTTGCCTCATTAACTGGCAGAAAACCTGAGGGAGGGAGTCCTGCAAGAGGAGTGGCGCCCCAGCCCCGCCACTCACTAGCCGTGTGACCCTGGCAGGAGACAAGCCTATGCTCCTTCACCACAACTGCAACTGACGGGAGGCTGACCCACCAACCCCAAAGCATTGCTGAGAGGGTCGAATGAGACAATACTCTTGTAGGACAAATGACAAACCGGGTAAAATGTTTACAATATATGATAGGTGATAAGCTCCTACTAATTAACAAGAACAAAATGAACACAAAACATTTAAAAACATGAGGGACACGAACAACTCAAATCCCAAAAGAAATACAAATGGCCAGTAAACACTGTCCTTTGTCTACAATCCCTGAGCTGAGCTGGGTGAGAAAAGGAAGGAAAACTACCAACATTCAATATTTTGTTTTAAAAAAATCCTTACTAGAGAATATAGTTATTGATTTTAGAGAGAGAGGAAGGGAGAGAAAGAGAGGGAGAAACATCAATGTGAGAAGCATTGATTGGCTGCCTCCTGTAAGCACCCCAACTGGGGACTGAACCCACAACCTTTTGGTGGGATGTGTCTCAATCAACTGAGGCACCTATCCAGGGCTTATCATTCATTACTGTTTGAAATAAAATTGGCATAGCATTCTTGAAGGGCAATTTAGAAATATGTACCAAAAGCCTTAAAAGATAATACCTTTTGATTTATTAAATAATGTCCTAGGAATTATGTTAAAGAAATTGTAAAGAATACAAACAAAAATTTAGCTTCAACAATGCTTATATGGTAAAAAATTAGTGATAACCTAAATATTCATCAAAGGAAATATTAATTCCAATGTTACTATTCTTCTATTAAGAATCATGTTGTAGACTAGTATTTATTGACATAGAAAGCCACAAAGTCCCATAGAATGTTTGTAAAATGAATAACAAACTGGATGAGAGAAAGTCCCTCCATAATACCTCAAAGCAAAAGCTGCATTCACTGTATTATCATAATGCAGTTAAAATCTATGTGAAATAACTCTTGGGTAAGGAAGAAATTGAAACTGTAATTTAAAAACATCCATAAAATGAGAATAAGAGAATATTACATATCAAATGTTATGGAACGACAGCCAAAGTTCTAACCAGAAATAAATTTATGATATTAGAAAAATCAGTGACACACCTAAAGAAAGCAAGAAGAATATATAAACTTAAAAGCAGAAATTAACCAATGTCATTTAAAAGATCAATTTTAGAAGTATATCAAATTCTGTTTCCTAAAAATATATTCAAAACCTCATACCAATTGCTGAGGAATTTACAACAGTAAAACACTAACATCAAATTAACTTTTAAAAAGAGGTACTTAGTTAAAATACCTCCTTCCCCACACACAAAAAACCCCAGAGCTTAGCAGTCTCAATATAGGATAGAACATCTAATGCTTAGAATTTTTCGAGTCATTCCAAAGAACCTAAGCAATTACAAGAGATTAACAGTGTGATGTTCCTCAAATTTAGAAATATTTGCTTAAAACATGTCCATGGACTGGATAGAACAAATCTTACACATTTCTTTTTTTTTTTTTTTTTTTTTTAAGATTTTATTTATTTATTTTCAGAGAGAGGAGAAGGGAGGGAGAAAGAGCAATGTATGGTTGCCTCCCACATGGCCCTCATTGGGGACCTGGCCCGCAACCCAGGCATGTGCCCTGACTGGGAATCAAACCGGGACCCTCTGGTTCCCAGCCCGCGCTCAATCCACTGAGCTACACCAGCCGGGCAAATCTTACACATTTCTGCCAGATCATCCTGTTATTTTAATTGACAGTGATTCTAGGTCTTTTTTAATCCCTCTCTTTTTTTAATTGGAAATCTTCTGAATAAAGGAAAATATGTTACCACAAGGATTTGGAGCTCAGTGGCATGCTGGAGTTATCTGTGAAGTGGAAAACAGTGAGTTTGGGTTTCAGGTGGTTCCATACTAACCAGTTCCAGCAGGAAACGAGGAAGTGGCAAAAGCATCACTTTGGGTTGGTTGAAAGCCTGGGATCAAACTCTCAGCTGAGCCTCCAAGCTTCTCAGGATGTTTGCCTGGAAGAACAAAACACCACTCAGTTCATTCCAGCAGACTCCCAGGACAAATCCCCAGGGCACTCTCTGAACTGACTTTTAGACATGGCTCCTTTCTCGCTGCATTATGGTGACACCCCAGTCGTTCAGAAGTCCTTGAGGGGTCACCGCAGTAACTGAGAGAACAGCTGAGAAATGAAGGAAGTTTTCAGAATCAAAAGAGAGAGCACATCGGTTTTGTGAGAGGAAAGAATTCTGAAGATTGGCTGAACCACAATGAACTGTACACTTAAAAATGGTTAAGATGGTAATTTCTATATTATGTGTATTTTACCAAACTAAAAAATAAATACATAATAGCAAAAGAGGGGGCTAAAGCAAAGCCCCTGAAGCTGAAGCACATTACTCAGAGCAGAATGCCTCCAGTGCTCACTCAGTCTATTTATTGCTATAGAACGAGTCTGATCATCTGTTCTCCACGCTGGAAGCAGTTTAGGAGAGCGGAGGGAGTGGTGGCGAAGGCAGAGTGCGGCTGTGAGGAAGAGGCACAGTGACAGCAGCTTAATGTGAAAGCCAACAGCTGAATATCAAGAGAGGCAGGAAATAATTAAAAATAGATGCAAGGATTAAAAAACCTTGGGCAGGTCACTTAATTGAATGCAAAAATACTGCAG